>VOCT01072234.1:0-17380 GCA_007922175.1 Pelusios castaneus
ATCGTGGAAGGACAGAGCTTTGGAAAGCTGGCATCACGGATGGGAATGTTGTCCTGACAATTAGCAATATCAGACCTTCTGATGAAGGACGATACCACTGTTCTGTTCACGATGGTGACGTTTATGAAGAAGCTGTGTTGGAACTGAAGGTAGAAGGTCAGTAATGTATATGTAATCTCTTTTTAGATGGCTCTCAGACCTACACCCAGATCCACAGAAGCAGTTAGGCAACTAACTCCCAACATCAGAAACCTACGTCCAAAATTTAGTCATTAAATTAAATAGTCATTTGGCAAGAGAAAGAGAGTGAGAATGATTACTCCTGCAGGAACTGTGTGCCACCATTGAATAGCAATTGGGCCAGAGAGAGGGGCAAGATTTGTGTGTTTTAAGCCTTAACTTCATCAGATCATGCTAAGAAGTTTCATGTTAAATAGTTCATTGCACTCTTTGATGCAGGTATCAGTTGATCTCAGGTGCGATCACACTTCCTCTCCTCAGCTACAATAAAAACAAATGGAAACTTGATTTGGTGCAGGGCTGAATTAAGACAAGGGCTTTAGGGGCTGAAGTCAAAATCTGGCCCCAGTTGCCCCACCATAGGCCTGTCCGCCCACCCCCACCTGGGAGCGGGGCAGGAGAACTGTGGCTTCTGGCGTGACGGCCCCCTTCGGTGGTTGGCCAGAACCCAGATCTTGTCTGTCCCCCAGCATCACCATGCCCTGAGCCTCCCACAGCATCACCTGGGGGGGCCCCTCCTCAGACCTGGACCCTGCCCCCCAGTGCCAGCCAGGCTGGGCCACTCTGCCCCTAGGTTGGCCATGGAGGAGTGGGGCCCCAGGCCCAGGATGGGGGGCCCACAAAAGTGTGTAACCGAGGGCCCCAGCACCTCTTTATCCAGCCCTACTTTAATGACCTTTATAATTGCACCAGAACACAGTCCACCAACTCAGATATCGCTGGTGAAACAAATGCTCTCGTTCAACCACAGCTTTTCAACTTGAAACAAGAATTGATTCATGGAAGACTTAGGTCCTTTGTGATAAGGAGGTCAGACTGGAGGATCACAGTGGTCCTTTCTGTTCTTAAAATTTACTGAATCTGTGAACACAAAACCTCCAAAACACAGAAATCAAGGGGAACATCTCTTTCCTGCTTTGCCCCCTTCACATCATCTACAAACCTGTCGATGGCACACTCCCACATTCTGTACAGCTTTCACTTCCATCTCTGAGGCCCCAGGGCTGTAATACAGTTAAGCAAATGCACTTATGTCTCATTGAAATCAAGTTTCCTGTTTCTGTGAATATTAGCAGTAAAGTGTATTCAGTTATTCTATTGGAAATATGAACTTTTATACATCAGGCTGTATCCTTGTCTCATTTAACACTGAATCATTTCATTGTAGCTTCAGGCTCCGCACCTCAAATCTCTGTGCAGGGTTATCAGGATGGAGGGATCCAGATGGTGTGTCACTTGGATGGATGGTACCCTGAACCTGAGGTGCTGTGGAGAGATCGCCGTGGGCAGCCTTTATCTTCATTCACCCAAACAAAATCTAAAGACAAACGTGGACTCTTTGAAATAAAGAGTTCTATCGTTGTAACAGAAAATTCAAACCAGAATTTATCCTGTTCTATAAAGAAAATGGACTTCAATCTGGAAGAGAAACCCTCAACCTTTTATATATCAGGTCAGTTAACACCAGAACCAAACACTGATATCGTGAATATGGAAGGTGGGGAAGAAGATAAAGAAATAAAATTCAGGTTGCTAAATAATATAAAAGTAAAATATTTTCTCATTAAAAAACCTACATTAAGGTAAAGGTCAGGTTGAGAGCACCATTTAGAGTAAAATACAATCCAAGGATATTGTAATTATCCCAGAAACGAGCATTCTTAACGCAGGAAATTCAGGGTTAAGGTTGAATTTAAAAGAAATCCACATGTATTACCACACAGAAAGCCCTGTGGATATGATTATAATTAAAACATGATAGATGGTGTTTGAAGATTAAACTAGTATTTTATTTTTGCTATATATTTAAACTAAAACTAGATTTCTTTTTCTCATCCAGTCCCCACAGGGCAGTGGAAAGAGAGATTAGTGGCTCTACTGATTGGTTAGACTTTCTGCTTTTTAGTGGACTGGTTTCTTGCCCCTGTGAAGGTGGAGAGGGAGATGTGATCCGCTGTGATGTTTTGAACACAGAGGAAATTTGTGACTTTTGAATCTCTGCTCATGGAGGGTCAAGAGCCAGGCGGGTACAAGAGAGTCATTTGAGTTTGTCATAGAATCATAGAGGGTGAGGGTTGGAAGGGATCTCATGAGGTCATCTAGTACAAACCCTGCAGGACCACTCCCAAATAAATCATCCCAGCTAGGGTTTTGTCGGGGTCCACCTTGACAGTCTCTGAGGATGGAGATCCCACCACATCCCTACATAACCCATTCCAGTGTGTCACCCCCTAGTCATTTTCATTGCCCTCTCCTGAACTCTCTCCAACTGGTTCACATTCTTTCTGTAATGGAAGGCCCAAACGGGACACAGTACTGCAAATGTGGCCTCACCAACGCCAAACAGAGGATAATAATCACTTCCTTCGATCTGCTGCCAATGCTCCTACTGACGCAGCCCAATATGCTGCGAGGTTCCCCTGTCCAGGGAGCCGCGAGAAAGAAAGCAGCCAGCAGCTGTCTTCTCTGGGACTCCCCAGACGGCAAGCCCTGGCGGCCGCTTCTCCAGGGTTCCCCCCAGGGCGGATCAGGCAGGCTCAGGGCCGGGGCATGTGCGCAGGCCTCCCTGCCTGCCCCACGTGGCCGGGGCAGGTGGTGGCCGTGGCCAGGGCGGGGTCCTTGGCTCCTACCCGCCGGCCGCCTCGACTTCCCAGCCCAGGGCCGGGGCTGGGGTCGGCCACCAGTGCCGGGGTCTGATCTGCTCTGCCCTGCCGGCGGCCTCCCGAGGCTGCGGTCGGGTCCCTGCCACCAGCGGCCTCGGCTTCTTTCTTTCTTTCTTTCTTTCTTTCTTTCTTTCTTTCTTTCTTTCTTTCTTTCTTTCTTTCTTAAAAAGCTTTAAAAAAATTAATTTTAAATAAAAACCTTTCTAAAAATTAAATTTCAATTCAAAATTCATTCAAATTCAATTAATTAAACACAATTAATTAATTCTATTTATAATCACTTTAACTGCAATTAATGCCTATAATTTCTGTTGTGTGAGTTTACACAAAAATTTTATTCAGAAAAAGTTTTGCATACAGCTTGAAAATTTTGCACACAAGCCGCCAAACCTTAGAGGGAACATTGCCCGTGGATCTAACGACTGCTTGTGTGGACGCAGGCAGTCAACTTAGAGCATCTAGTATAGACACTCTAAGTCGACTTAACAAAGTCAACTCCGTGTTTTTAGGTGTAGACATACCCTAGGAAACTTCACAGAGGGAGGGGGTTGCCAAATAACAAAATCCTGTGGGCCGGATCAAAAGCCCATTAAAGATGTCATTAGGTTTTGGATCAGTTCCTATCTACCCACTTATTCGATTAATTCCTATGCCATGAATTCCTACACCAGCTGAAGTGAAGACTATATGGGTCTTAATCTGCCTCCTTTAAATATTTATTTCCACTCTTAAATCCTCAGATTCTCTTTTACTATAAAATTCTCTGTTTCAAGTTCCAAAGGGGAGCCGTGTCAGTCTAGTTCAGCAAAACAAACAAGGAACCTCGTAGCACTTTTAAAGACTAACAAATTTATTTGTCGCATGAGCTTTCGTGGGAGAAAATCCCACTTCGTCAGACACTTGGAGATTGGGAATTTACAGAATGTGAGCAAAATAAATGCAGGGAAGTGTAACTCACGGGATCAGGTCAGACTGTTACAGTAAATCAAATTAGTTCAAACACTGTTTGAATCTAAACTATTACTCTGAAGCATTGAGCAACCTTAATAACAGTTATTAGACAGGCCCCCAGAGGAGAAGAGGTAAATAGCGAGTGACTGGGAAAACTTTAGATAGTATTTAATGCACTATTCAATACTATCAATAATGTGTGAGCAGAACCTCTTTTTGTAATTGAGTTCTGACAGTTTTCATATTGCAGGGAGCAATTCTTTCCACATTAATTTCATACAAATACTCGAATAAGAGTATACTGTTTGTTGTTATGGTTTCCAAAGTAATGTTTGCTTTGTGTTTCAGATTCCTTTTTCCCAAGAGTGTCTCCCTGGAAGGTGACTTGGAGTGTGACTCTGGTGATTTTGTTAGTGTTCATCAGCCTTACTCTTTTTCTGTTCAAATTAAAAGGTAAGCTCTAATGCAGTGTAATCAGAATGAGATATTCTTCTTAGAAAAGACTGTTTAGGTTTTCTATATGAGAAAGTTACACCAGCTTAAGGTGAATTTAAATTAATTTTGTTAAACCAGAGCAAACCCTGATGGACATTTACTAATTTAAGAAGAGCTTACTTCGGTTTAGTTTAAATCTGTTCCTATTCCTCTTAAAATAATACTAACACTTGGTTTGCACCAATTAAATTAGACCGTCACTGGTGCCTGCGGGTCGGGAATAAAGTTCCCAGCTCCCATTGAAATTCAGTGTGCTTTGGGCTCTTTAAGTGCCCTTTCCTCCTATGAAAATCGCTGCCTAATAGAGTTTGTGATGTTTAATCCTAGTGTATTCAAAAGATGATTGCAGTACGAATGAACGGCTTATTATTTTTGTTGTCATCGCAGGCTCCATAATGCGATGCCAGTAGGCAGAGTTTTTCTCTGTTTTGTTTTTGGTTTTAGTGTGTGGACGTGTTCAGCCCTGGGGGAGACAGGTTCTGCTGGTAGTTTGGGTTCTAACAAGTTTCAGGGAGACGGGCTGAAGAAGTAACAAAAGAGTTTGCGCATTGTCTTGGTCTCAGGTTCAAGCCAATTCTTGAGGCATCAGTTTCTGAGGTTCTCTAGGAACCAGATGCCCACAGGATCAGTGCGATACCCCAGCTTTTAAAAAGAGTCTTGGAGGAAGCAGTTCAACCTGCCAGACCCCACTGGGGCCTTACTCTTCCTTCCGAGTAGTCCCACAGCCCCACTGCATCCTTATCAGAGCCTGTGGGATCCAGCACTCCTTTTCCACACAGAAAACTCTGCCCAGCCAGTCCACACTGACATAGATTCTTGGCAAAACCTTGTCCACTCCTCAGGGACCAATGCATCTCCTCCTGCTTTGCCTACCCCAAAAGCCGCCTCTGCCTCCCCCTACTCCACCCCACCAGTGACATAGAAACAGCCTTTTCAAAACAGTAGAATTTATTAGTGAACTAGCACCTGTTCTTGGAATTCCCTACAACCCAAGGCTTGGTGTTAGGGGAAGGTCTAGAAGGAAGAGATTGCCTGTGTGCTGTTTGTGACCATCTCTGTTCTAGGATTGGTCTATGTGTGTAAATAAATCAAATTACACCTAGAATGAACTGATTGTGTGTCACCAATTTCCCCTCCATCCCCCACTGAGAACCCAGCCTGCAGTCTCTGGAGAGCATCAATGGCTTGGTAGAAGGGCAACATAATTAGTCAAGGACTCAGAATGAAAAGATTACTTTAAATTTAGATTCACTGAAAAAATCCCTTCAAATTTTATTTGTTTTCTTTTTTTAGGGAAACATCTGGACACTATCAGTAAGTTCCTTTTTTCTTCGGATAGAACCACTGTTACATTACGAAAGGTTTTTGAATGAATGTGAAAATGATAACTTGAAAATCAGAAGCAATAACGAGTAATGTAATTGCATAACTTGTTCTGCAGGCAATGGGTAGGAAGCCAGTACTGAACATGTGTCGTCAGAGAGGCAGCGTGGAGTGGGTGACTGGGGGGAATGTGCACTTGATGCCCATGGCAGAAAGAGACGACTGAGGGGGGATTTCAACTATTTGAAGGGGTGCTCCAAAGAGGAGGGAGCGAGGCTGTTCTCGTTGGTGAGAGCGGGCAGAATAAGGAGCAATGGTTTCAAATGACAGCTGGGGAGGTCGAGGTTTGATATTAGGAGAAACTTTCTCACCAGGAGGGTGGTGAAGCATGGGAATGCGTTGTGTAGGGAGGTGGTGGAATCTCTGTCTTTGGAGATATTTAAGGCCCAGTTAGACAAAACTTCTGACGGGGATGATTTAGGGGGAGTGGTCCTGCTTTTTAGCAGGGGTTGGACTAGATGACCTCATGAGGTCCCTTCCAGCCTAATATTCTATAAATGGCTCCAGGTCGTCTCCATATAAAGAACTACTGACACGGGCTGATGGCTGCCCAGGAGAGAAGTGAGGATGTGGCCACTGGAGTCAGAATAATGTAAATTCAGTGCTCACGGCCCTGGCATGTAGGTGGTGCATCTGAGTTATAATTGTGACCTTTCATCCAGCTCAATGCTGGGATAACGGTCACTGAGAGACGTCGGGGCTGCCGTCTGCCTTCCCTTACAGAGGGGTCCAGGTGAGGCCCCTATTGCAGTTGCACCAGTATGGAAAGTGATTTGCACAGCCAGGTGGATCAAGGCCCTGAAGGCAGGGGGGCTGCTCACTCTCACGGCCCCACTCCCCACTGTGGGGGAACCCAGCCTGGGGCCAGGGGCTTGTCCTGGGGGGTGGGGCATGGTTTGGGGGCTTGTGGGGGATTGGGACCCACGGCCTGACCAGTGCTGGGGGGGGAGGATGTTTGGGGCTAAGGGGGCTCTGGGACCTGCAGCCCGGCTGGTGCTGGGGTGAGTTTCCGGGTTCTGGGGCCAACAGCCCATCTCGCTGCTTGGGGGGAGGAGGCAGAGGCCGTGGTCCCTGGCATTCCTGCCCTGCCCCCGGGCTGGCTGGTGTAGAGCAGATCGGGGCGGGGTGGGCAGGCGGGTGGTGAACAGCGGCAGTGTGTTCAGGCTGGGACAGATTTTTACAGGCAGCAGGGCCCCATTTAATCCAAGGTCTGGGGCTGCGGCCCCTGTAACCCCTGTCTTTATCCAGTTCTCTGCACGGGTCTGGCGTAACTTGAGTCCCCGTCCTAGGAATCTACTGATGCAGAACTGTGCACAATAGACAGGAGTAAACGGTCCATAGTTATGGGGCAGGCAGTGGGTAGTTTCACTCAAAGAGAAATCTGTACGTTGTGTCATTTCCTTTCTGTTTATTTTTTAGGTAAACTCCAGACAGAGCTAGGTAAGAGCGGATTTGTTTCCTTTCTCTCTCTAATGCAGTCTTTTCTGTGACAATGAATCCTATTGATGCTGCATTTGTCTGGTTGAATTCTCATCCCTGCATGTGTGTTCTTTCAGAGTGGAGAAAATCCCTGGGTGATGCAGGTAATTAAAACTCAGATCTAGTCAGTGGGAGATGCTGCTCCTTTCACTGTATTTATTTAAAAAAAAAGAGGTGACCCCCCTGCCCCCACCCAGCCCTCGCCCCTGCACTGTTCCTGCCATCCAGGGTCCTTCCACTGGGCCTCGCTACCTCTGGGACCTCCGCAGCCTTCCGGCCGCCACCCCAGACCCCACAACGCCCGTCAGCTCCCCAACCTTCCTACACCTCCTGTCCCCCACCTTGCCTGGCTGGAGCTGAAAGGCGGCCCAAGACACCTCCCTGGCCAGGCTGTTCCCGCTCTGGACCACGTGTGGAGCATGATGAGGGCAGGAGATGTGAAAAGCCCCCAGCAGCTCCCATGCTTCCGCGGGTCGGATTCCAGCCCCTGGAGGGCCGAATTCTGGCTGGACAATCCAGATTTATACCAATCTTCTTTTTCCTCTCTCCAGTACTTCATCTCTTGTAGAAGCCCCTTGCTCATCAAAATCTATGCGTTAGAAATAAAATCTAGAGTGATATTTCTCTTTCTCTGGCCCTGATGACTAGCTACAGAATTTTAATTAGGGATCTACTGAATCTTGTCACATTTGTGCAGGTCAGATCTGTAATGGGAGGATGGAGCTGGCATCAGCAGGGGATATCTGAGCTGCAGGACTTTAAGTACAAGAGAGTGAGAGAACATTAGGGAAAAGTTAGTTGTGATTGTGTGAATGATGTAAATGGAAATCTTCTGGAGCTTCCCTGTGATTCCTGGTCTCTAACCCTCATCCTGGGGATAGATGGTGAATAAAGACTCAGACTCAGGACTGGGTCAGTAAATCTCTGTGCGCTGTCACCGACCTGTCTGACTGGGGAATGAATCTCAGGAGCGATTGTTGAGATCTCAGAGCTGCTCCCCAGTGAGAGCAGGTAAATCCTGAAGGAAGGAGAATCCCTGATTCACTCTCCAGCTGGTGCATGTCCTGTCACTGACGCCATCAGGGCTGGATTAACAAAGCGGCTTAAGCCCTGGACCCTGGCCTGAAAGGGGGGCCTGGCTCCAGCTGCTATGGCCCCTGCCAAATCCGGCCACCCCGCTAAGCCCCCAGCATTGGGGGGTCTGGGGTGGGTTCCTGGGCCAGATGTGCTCCCGCTCTGCACCTGGGCTCTGGGCTGGCTGTGCCCCCCCCAGGGTCAGGGCAGGGGCCGACTCATGCTCTGTATGGCCTCCGGAGTGGAGTTACCCCCAGCAGGAAGGTCCCATCTCCATCCCCCTTAGCTGTGCTAGCTGCAGCCTCCCAGCTTCCCCTCCTCCCCCAGCTCCACTTGCCCCCTCTCCGCAGTGCTGGCTACGTCCCCCTCCCCAGGCCCATCCCTGAGCTGCCCGAGACCCCTGAACTGCGTCAGCTGGAGCCCCTGACCCTGCTCCCCAGCACCAGCAGTCCGGGTGCCCTGCCTCTCAGTGACGGTGTCACCACAGTGGGGGGATATCAGTGGGGTGGGCAGCCCCTGGCCCTCCCTGGGCTTTGATCCATCTCCATCAAACCTCCCCCAGGGCTGAGCTCTGCCCCTAACGCTCTGATTCTCCCCCCAGTGACTGTGACTCTGGATCCAGACACGGCTCATCCCGAACTCGTCCTGTCTGAGGATGGGAAATGTGTGAGATGGGGACACACATGGCAGGATCTGCCCGACACACCTGAGAGATTTGACACTGTGCCCTGTGTGCTGGGCCGTGAGGGATTCACCTCGGGGAGACATTACTGGGAGGTGGAGGTGGGGGATGGGCTATGCTGGGCTGTGGGGGTGGCCAGAGAGTCTGTGCGGAGGAAGGGATGGATCAGACGTAGCCCTGAGGGGGGGATCTGGGCTGTGGAGCGATGGGGGGATCAGTTCCGGGCTCTCACTTCCCCCGAGACCCCCCTGCCCCAGAGCCGGGCCCCCAGCAGGATCCGGGTGTGTCTGGACTGTGACCGGGGGCAGGTGACATTTTTCGGTGCTGGTGACGAGGCCTCGATCTTCACTTTCCCGCCGGGCTCTGTCCCCGGGGAGAGAATCCGACCCTGGCTCCGGGTGTGGTTGGGATCCCACCTCCGACTGTGTCCCTGAGACAACAAGGGGGGACGGGGGAAAGAGGAACATCCTCCTGCCTTGGCCGCTGAAATCAGCCTCTCTCGCTTCATACACCCCTGGTCTGTGTGACCCTGGGGGACTCCTGTCTCCCTATAGCGTTTGCACCTGTCCCCTCTATGGGCAGGGCCGTCCCTGAGGGGGGGCGGGGCCCAGGGCCCCGTCGTCCTGTGCAGGGTCCCCACCACACCCCGCACTGGGGGTCGGAGAGGGTGGCCCAGAGACTGGACTTCACGTTCCTGCCCCACTGCATTTGGCTCCCTGCTAACAGCAGTGGGGTGAAGCGTGGTGGGGGAGGGGGACAGTGACATGGACCCAACACTGCCTCGCTGGGGGTGGGACAGCACGGGCCGTATGTAACCATGGGGCTCGGGGCGAGTACCCCATTTCCCCTCCCTCCCCCCCAAAGATGGCCCTGTCTGAGTGGGGTGTCTCAGGTTACTGGGGCCATTGGGGTTGCCATAGTGATAAATGGGAGAATTATTAAGTGTTTCAGAAAACTTGTTTCTGTAATTGCAGTCCTGGCCAGACAGGCTGAATAAAGCCCAGTAAGGGAACGTCCAAGTCTGTTACGTCTATTGATCGTTTATTAACCCTAATATACGACAGACTGGCGAGGAAGGTGGGATGATCAGATAACATCCTGTGACCCCAGTAACCTGAGACACCACAATGACCCTACAGGCTCCCTGGTGTGTCCGGCCTGTCAAACCATGGAGAGCTGGGAGCCTGATTATCTCTCTCGTCCGTGGTCCAGGAGGAATCCTGAGATCCCAGCTCAGCCCCTGTAGGGGTTGGAGAGAATAGCCCTGTGGGAATGGAAACAAACATTGGCTCCTCTATCTGCAGTTACAGCTGTCTGTGACCCTGGAGAAGTCCCATCTACCCAGAGTCATGGGACCAGGGTGGGTTGAACCAGAGCGAATAGAGGAAAGAAAAGGGAAAGATGAAGTAAAACCACCTAACCAGAGTGTCCTGGAGAAAGGGAATAAAATACTATGGAAATGGGAGGAAAACGCTCTGAAAAGCAGAAGCGAGAGAAAAAGGGATCAGTTCAAGGAGAGAGTGGAGAATACGAGGGGGATGATCTGTGATGGGCCAGAGGAGAGTGGGAGAGAGACAGAAATAAATGAGGATGGGAAGTGAGGGCTAGAATAATGGTGAGTAAAAGTGAACAGTGTAACTCGTTAATTTCCTATGTTACTTCCTTGGCTTTGTTGCCATTAAAAAACATGTCCCCAAAGTCTCTGTTCCATTCTTGCGGTTATCGAAGCTTCTTCTCTGGTCCTTTAAACTCTGATGGGCATTTATTGTAAATAAAGCATGAAAGACAATTCTGAATTGTTCTTTTAAAATTTTCCATCTGCAGTTGTGTAGAGAGCGGTGGGGTTTGCTTCCCTACTTGCTTGTGACTGTCCAGCACCTACAAGGAATATACCAGCATATGCCTACGATAGCAGCAGTTTTATTGTGATGTGTCACAGTCCAGCCTGTGCTCTGTCTCTTGTGTTGTCTATATCTATAGACATCAGAAAATCAACATTTGTGCTCTGTGGAGACGTAGCAGAATACATGGTGCTAACTCTCCTCTTTGTTTTGAGACTTACTGAGCTTATTCACAAGTGACTATGGAGATATGAAATAGTTTATGCATTTTTCTTCTGCCCACCAGAAACCGTTGTGGTGTCCACGATGTGATTTTTCTCCCCTACAATCTAGAGCAGTGATGGTGAACCTTTTAGAGACCGAGTGCCCAAACTGCAACCCAAAACCCACTTATTTATCGCAAAGTGCCAATACTGAGGTTTTAGTTTAGAAAAAACAACTTATACATTAACATCTTTTGTCTTAAAAGAAAAAACACAATAACGGAGCTTTCAATGATACAAACAACTTAATTTTTAGAAAGGTTTTTATTTAAAATTAATTTTTAAAAAGCTTTTTAAAAAAGAAGGAAGGAAGGAAGAGAAAGAAGAAAGGAAGGAAGAGGAAGACAAAGAAGAGAAAGAAAAAAGGAAGAGAAAGAAGGAAAGAAAAAGGAAGGCAAACAAGAGAAAGAAAGGAAGAGAAAGGAAGAAAAAAGGTAGGAAAAGAGAGGTGGAGAGAAGGAAAGAAGTTAGAGAAGGAAGGAAAGAAAAGGGAAGGCAAAGAAGAGAAAAGGAAGGAAAGAAAAGGGAAGGCAAAGAAGAGAAAAGGAAGGAAAGAGAAAGGAAGGCAAAGAAGAGAAAAGGAAGGAAAGAGAAAGGAAGGCAAAGAAGAGAAGGAAGAAAAAAAAAAAAGAAAGAAGCCAAGGCCGCTGGCGGCGGGGACCCGAACGCGGCCCCGGCAGGGCAGACCCCGACACCGGAGGCTGATCCTGGCCCCGTGCCGGGAGGCCGAGGCTGTTGGCGGAGTGGAGCCGTCCCCGGCCCCTGCCCCGGGCTGGGAAGTCGAGGCGGCTGGCGGGTGAGAACCCGGGAGCCTGCTCCGGCCGCGGCCACCCCGCTGCCCCGGCCGCATGGGGTAGGCAGGCAGGGAGGCCTGCGCGTATGCTCCGGCCCTGAGCCTGCCTGCTCCGCCCTGGGGGCGGGGAGGGCCAGCCCAGAGGCTGGGCTCAGGCCGGGTCTGCCGCGGCGAAGCTGCAGCCCGGGGAGTCTGCAGGGAGCGGTGGGGGCTGCCCGCCTGCGCGGGGGTCCCTCACTGCTGCGTGCGTGCCACCAGAGAGGGTGCCGAGTGCCACCTCTGGCACGCGTGCCATAGGTTCGCCACCACTGATCTAGAGTGATGTGTAGCTTCATTACCCCAATTTCTGACTCCTGGGCCAACACTTACTCTGCTTTGCCGTGTGAAGCATTGACTCCTGGGTCGGGCCATGCACAGAATCCTGAAAGTGAAGGAGGCTTCTGGCCAGCCACTCATGGGATTTACCCCCAGCAAACATCCCCAGTCCCAGATGAAATCCTGGGAAATGTCCTCTTACAGCATTCAGGGCTGTATACTGCAAGCTCATTTACATGTGTCCATCAATTTAAGTAACTGATATGCACTAACTCTTTCAACCTAAGTGAAGTCTCTATATTCAATCCACATGCACTGCTTGAGATTAAATCTTGCTCTAGTTAATAAACTTTGTTTTTGATAAGTGAGATTAATATGAATCAAGAAAGTAAATCATAATTAACTAAAAGGTAACTCAAAACCTAAACGAGACTTAGTATTTCAGTAGCTTTTCATTCCCTGAGGTCAGCTGACCCCCAGCTGGCTGAAATGCCTCTTGCAGCCAGGCCTGTCTCCCACATGGACAGTTACCAGTCTCCTCCATGTAGCTGTGTAGATGGATTCCAGGAGGAGCCCTGACACAAAGGTGTCTCTCTCTTTACGAGTTTCCTGTGGTCAGATGATCACCCATGTCTGGCAATGGCCATGATTTCTTCCGTTTCAGCCACAGTGCTCAAAAGTGTTCAGGCCAGTCCAGTGTTCCTGGATGCAGGGCTCTGCAAGGCATGACCCCCACTTCGCTTGATATTCACCTGGATCTATCCAAACCATGTGAGACACACATCTGGGCATATGACAAAGCCGAGTTTCACACCCGTGCAGATGTGACATTGCAGGAAACGTGCTCCCATAACGACCGTATTCCCTGAGGTCTGCTTCACCTCTGTTGTCCCAAGAACTAGGTCCTGGTGGGTGATTTCAGCAGTGCTGGGCACTCAGCGAGTTGGAAACGCCAGGACTCCACGGTGCCAGGCATTTAGACTCAGTCAGGAGCGCTCAGGCCGTATGTCACTGTCAGACTGCTGCCCCGGAGTCTTTTCAGCAAACCAGTCCTCTAAGAATTCCTTTTCCTCTGGGTTAATGTCCCCAATGAGCCAGGCCAGCACCCTAGGGGGAAACCACATCTAATATTGCCACCTGAGGACCTGGTTGGGAACTGACTGGTTGGTTAGGTGGGAGATTCCCACTGTTCCTGATAGGTCAGTATTCCTGATTTTGATTGGGTCTAAATGATCCTTGCTGATTGGTCAGTTTTCTCCTCCAATCCAGGACTCCAGGGCTCCTGTCCTAAACCCCTTTACTGCATTTCAGTCTCTGCCTCCCAGTCAGCAACTGGGTCTAGTATAGAATAAAATCATGAAAACTCTCTTCCCTTTAAAAAAATGTTCTCCTGATTCTGCCATCAGAGAAGACTTGTCCTGGGTGTGTTACCAGATGTGCCTGTCGCCTTGGGATGTTCTCATTTATAGGGTTACATCCCGGGGCCTTTGTAATGTTATCATGTGTCGCTTGTGTTTCTATACGGAGCTCTATTTCTGCCTTCTGCAAATCCCTGCCTCTCACTGGAGCTACTCTGCAGGGCTTGGCTCGACAGGGCTGGGTTCCTCCAGCCCAGAATCCATCAAACAATCACCCACACCTATTAACAGAGCACCTGAGCAGACAGGGTGAATTGGCACCTGCAAGCTGACACCCTCATATGTGCCAGGCTTAGCAAAGTGGCAAAGTACAGCAGAGCAGGCTGGGCCGAAGAGCAGTTCCAAGCTGACACCCTCACATGCCCCAGACTCAGCACCCTGTCCCCAACCTTACGTTACAGTCACTCTCCTGGTAGTGACTCCTTTGATGAGCAGAGCCCGCAGCATTTTTGGGTGTTGCAGGGATCTTTGACTTAGTTAAGAGGAATGTTGTTGCAGAGCGAATAGGGAAGACGAGAACATGAAAGAGTAAATGAAGTTTGAAGAGAGTCCAGCAACCAGTTGGACCATAAACGTTATTTTATTGTCAGGTCTATAAAACTGAAGATCCTAGGATACTAGCCATACAAGGAAAGACAAACAAACCAAAGAGTACGGTGTTCTCTGGTTTCAGTTGGGGGACTGGGGAAATCCAGCCCAAGATGGATTACAAGTCAGGTTTAGAAAGTTATACCTGGTATAAGGTATGGAAGAGGAGAAGCCGTGCACCCCCGAGGTTGGGAGGATCACAACCATCACACCCAGGAGAAAACGTCGGGTTGTGGTGGTTGGTGACTCTCTTCTGAGGGGGACGGAGGCACCCATCTGTCGCCCAGATAAGGCTTCTCGGGAGGTATGCTGCCTGCCAGGTGCCCGTATCCGAGACGTTACGGAGGGATTGTCGAGAATCATCCGTCCCTCTGACTACTACCCCATGCTACTCATCCATGTGGGAACCAATGATACTGCGAGAGGTGACCCTCTGCAGATCAAAGGTGACTACAGGGCTCTGGGAGCACGGGTGAAGGAGTTCGGTGCACAGGTGGTTTTCTCCTCGATCCTCCCGGTCAAGGGTAGGGGCCCGAGCAGAGACAGATGCATCCTGGAGGTGAATGCCTGGCTGCGGAGATGGTGTTACCAGGAGGGCTTTGGCTTCCTCGACCATGGGGTGCTGTTTCAGGAAGAAGGACTGCTAGGCAGAGACGGACTCCACCTATCCAGGAAGGGAAAGAGCATATTTGGAAGCAGACTGGCTAACCTGGTGAGGAGGGCTTTAAACTAGGTCCGAAGGGGGAAGATGACCAACACCCACAGGTAAGTGAAACTGAGGGAAACCTGGGGGAAGGGATGGAACTTGGGGGATGCTGGGGCTGTAACAGCAGGAATAAAAGAGGGGGTAGTTGGAACTGGGGGCAGGGGTCAAATAATTGTTTATTTCTTGATAAAGTCATAATACCTCAGGTGAGTGGGGAAGGACGACACCAGAAGAAATTGCAAGGGGGAAGATGCGACAGGAGGGAGAATCGACAGGGCAAAGTAGGGCAATGGGCCCAGTATCTTAGGTGCCTGTACACAAATGCGAGGAGCCTGGGAAACAAGCAGGAAGAATTGGTAGTACTGGCACAGACAAGGAACTATGATATAATTGGAATAACAGAAACGTGGTGGGATAACTTGCATGACTGGAGCACTGCCATGGATGGATATAAATTGTTCAGGAAGGACAGGCAGGGAAAAAGGGGGGGAGGAGTAGCGTTATATGTAAAAGAGCTGTACGACTGCTCGGAGCTCCACTATGAAAGTGGAAACAAGATGGTTGAAAGCTTGTGGGTTAAGTTTAGGGGAGAATGCAACAAGGGGGATGTTGTGGTGGGTGTCTGCTACAGACCGCCAGACCAGAAAGAGGAGGTGGATGAGGCGTTCTATGGACAACTAACAGAAGTTTCCAGATCGTCGCAGGCCCTGGTTCTTATGGGGGACTTCAATTATCCTGATGTCTGCTGGGAAGATAATACAGCAGTGCACAGGCAATCCAGGAAGTTTTTGGAGAATATTGAAGACAACTTCCTAGTACAAATGCTGGAGGAACCAACTAGGGGCCTTGCACCTCTAGACCTATTGCTCACAAACAGAGAAGAATTGATCGGGGAAGTAGAAGTAAATGGCAACCTGGGCAGCAGCGACCATGAGACGGTAGAGTTCAGGATCCTGATCAATGGAAGGAAGGAAAGAAGCAGAACACACACCCTGGACTTCAGAAAAGCAGATTTTGGCTCCCTTAGGGAGCTGATGGGCAGGGTCCCTTGGGAAGCTGATCTGAAGGGGAAAGGTGTCCAAGACAGCTGGCTGTATTTTAAAGAAACCCTGTTAAAGGCACAGGAAGATAACCTTCCGATGTGCAGAAAGAACAGCAAATGTGGACGGCGACCAGCGTGGCTTAGCAGGGAACTCTGCGGGGAGCTGAAACATAAAAGGGAAGCTTACAAGAAGTGGAAGCTTGGACAGATGACAAGGGAGGCGTATAAAGATATTGCTCGGGACTGCAGGGATCAAATCAGAAAGGCCAAAGGACAATTGGAGTTGCAGCTAGCAAGAGATGTGAAGGATAACAGAAAGGGGTTCTATAAGTATATCAGCAACAAGAAAAGGATCAGAGGTGGTGTAGGTCCCTTACTGAATGGGGCAGGCATCCTCGTGGAGGATGATGCGGAAAAGGCTGAAGTACTCAATGCTTTTTTTACTTCAGTCTTCACAGGGCGGGCCAGCTCCCAGGCTACTACACGGGGTAACGCGGACTGGAGAGAAGAGTGGCCCTCAGTGATGGAAAGTCAGGTTAGGGAACACTTAATGAAATTGGATGTGCACAAGTCCATGGGGCCGGATGAACTGCATCCGAGGGTGCTGAGGGAGTTGGGGGAAGTGATTGCAGAGCCGCTGGCCATTATCTTTGAGAACTCGTGGCGAACGGGGGGTGGTCCCGGAGGATTGGAAAAAGGCAAATATAGTACCTATCTTTAAGAAAGGGAAAAAGGAGGATCCGGGGAACTACAGACCGGTCAGCCTCACCTCAATCCCTGGGAAAATCATGGAGCAGGTCCTCAAGGAATCCATCCTGAAACACTTGGAGGACAATAGAGTGATCAGGAACAGTCAACATGGATTCACCAAGGGCAAATCGTGCCTGACCAACCTGATTTCTTTCTATGATGAGATGACTGGATTTGTGGATGCGGGAAGAGCCGTTGACGTGATATACCTTGACTTTAGCAAGGCTTTTGATACGGTTTCCCACAACATTCTCGTTGGCAAGTTAAGGAAGTATGGGTTGGATGAGTGGACCGTAAGGTGGATCGAAAACTGGTTAGATCAACGGGCTCAGCGGGTAGGAATCAATGGCTCGATGTCTGGTTGGCAACCGGTAACGAGTGGAGTGCCCCAGGGGTCGGTCCTGGGGCCGGTTCTATTCAACATCTTCATTAATGATCTTGATGATGGAATAGACTGCGTGCTTAGTAAGTTTGCGGATGACACCAAGTTGGGGGGAATGGTAGATACTCTGGAGGGCAGGGACAGGATCCAGAGAGACTTGGACAAATTGGAACACTGGGCCGAAAGAAACCTCATGAGGTTCAACAAAGACAAGTGCAAAGTCCTGCACTTAGGACGGAAAAATCCCATGCACTGCTACAGGCTGGGGACCGATCGGCTAAGTAGCAGCGCTGTAGAAAAGGACCTGGGAGTTAT
>VOCT01072236.1:0-12421 GCA_007922175.1 Pelusios castaneus
CCCCCCTCTCCTCCCACTGTCATGTTTCTTAGCAACAGAATTCCACATCATCCCTACAACAGCTGGATGGGCAGTGTGGGTCACAGTTCTGATTCAATGTGTGTCTGGGGGTTAGACTGGATGGGTGCAATTTGCATAAACAATAGATCTCAAACATGACCTCAAGCAGATTACTCAGTCTTTTTGGGGAAGGAGGAATCTGAGAATTCCTTCTCCATGCTTAGAAATGCTGTTACAATGGAGGAAGGTTTCTTGATAAATATTTCTCCTGGAGAATTTCTGCCCATTGCTAAAAGATACGGGGAGATAAAACCCTTATTTTATTAATACCTCAGCTACTTCATAGTTTCATGGACTTAAAGACCAGAGGGGACCATTAGATCATCTCGTCTGACCTCCTGTATTTCACAGGCCATTACATTTCACTTAGCAGCTCTATGCTGATCCCAATAATTTGTCTTGGACCAAAACACTTCAGTCTTTAGGAGACTAAATTATTGCGCATCACAGGCAGAGAACAGAAGAGACTGGGGTGCTACCAAAGCCTGCGGCTCCTGCAATGGTAGGGAATTGATTAGATCAGATATCCCCAGGTGATCCTAGCAGGCAGTGTTCCATACTGCAAAGGAAGACAAACTCCCGTCCCCAAAGGTTCCTGCTAATCTGACCTAGGGAAAATTCTTTCCCACCCCCAACTCTGCAGGTCAGTTGGACCCTGAGCATGTGAACAAGACTCAGCAGCCAGGCCCCTAAGGAACCAAATACACTGAACTGTCTTGAAGCACTGATCCACCCCATCGGGTGCCCCCCCTCCTGGTTAATCCCTGATACTTCAGATGAAGGACATCTAATCAGTTGTGCACTGGGGAGAAAAATACTTTATGACCCCTGCAGGCAACTGACTGCTCCCCTGTTCCATGAGTCTTCTCTGCCAGTATTTGAACTACCATAAAATAAGACTAAGGCCTTTTTTTGAAATCTGGGAGACTAAAGTTAAGCTTCTACATTGATATGGAGTTTAATAAAAAGTGTGTTTAGGAGCCTGCCCCATTGGATAGTTCAGCAAACACACCTGGCCATGCTGAGAAAGAAAGAAAATGTACACGATACTCAGGTCCACTTCTGGCAGTGTTTGTGCTCCTACAGAGACGTTCCTGGATAATGAATTAAAGAGGCCAGCGCCAACTCCCACTCTCAGTGATAACCAGCAGAATCCTTGAATTTAATTTCAGCTGTTTACAACGAGGTCGTGTCCCTCCTGGACTATACCAATGAACACGAAAAGGGCAAAATTGCCCTGCGGATTGCCCGGATAGCTGAAACCAAGCTGGGTATTGTTGGGACTATTCTGCTGGAGAAACTACAACAGGATGAGGTAGGCCAGTTTCACCAAGTCACGTCTGTTTTCCATGTTTCCACTCCAAATTCTGCCTGACTGTATGGGGGTAATTCAGTATAGAACTTGCTTTGGCCCATCTTCTGTGTAATCAGTATTCACCCCTCTGTCATCCAAAACTCATAATGCAAAACTCTATTGTTACTGAGCATTATGACCAAATGCTAGCGAAAGGGACACTCAGATGGCACTGCTCTTTTACATGGAGTACGTGGGCTGTAGATAATAAAAGTGCACTAGAGGACAAGCCATAGTCTCTTGTCATAACACTTTGCCCTTTTTAAACATCTTCATCCAAAAAGTTCAATGCACTTCCCAAATATTAATGAATTAAGTCTCCTAGTACTCTTGGGAGAGTGGTAAGCAGTTTCCCCATTTACAGATGAGTTGTGTTACAGGGAATTAAATAACCTGTTTCAACATCACACAGCAATCAGTAACAGAACAAGGAATAAAATTCAAGAGTGCTGACACCTTGCTCTAAATCTTTGATAACAATACGCCATTCCCAGAATTACCTTCCTATGACTATAAGGAGTTATTTTTGATCTGTAACACTTAAGGGACCTTATCTTTATATATTCAGACCCCTTTTTATTTATGAATCTTTGCATCCCGCAAAGTCTATTTCTCTTTTAAAGACCATCACAGAAGGCTGTTAAATTAAAGTACCAGAGGGCCAAGAGATGCAGTTCAGTTCTGCCTGACTTGAATTGCATGAGGTTCATGCTTCATAAGTTATCAATGACATATTTCAATTAAAAAATCTTCCTCACATTTAAAAATGAATGGAAGGATCTTTTCAGCAGTAGAGCAGTCTGTTGGGATTGCAGTCGCATTCCCTTCGAGGCAGAACGGCGGGAATGCTCAGCCAGCCAAGAGATCTGATTGGCTTTGAACATTCCAATGGGCTTTATGACCTTAGGATTTAGCTCACACTTCAGCCGCCTGCATTCATGGATATAGACTCCGAGCAGGCAGAGATGGAAAAGACTTACTGGATCATCCAGCCCATCTCCCTGTTAATGCAGGAGCCTTCCCAGCAGTACACGTTCCACTGTTTTGCCAAACTAATTTTAGAAGTCCCTAGTGACTGGCCTTCTACCACTTTCCTAATCAAATCAGTGTCTACTCATCAAGCAAAACACTCCACAAATCACTGTCTAGTTATTAAGCAAAACACTCCCCAATTATTCCCTTGTATGTTTTGTCCCTAGAAAAAGAGGCTAGATATCTACCATATCTTGAATACTGTATTCCGGAAAGGCATCAAGGACATAGGGAAAGATCTTCTGAACAAAATAATTACATTAGCCTCACACCACATGAGAGAGGCTCAGGTAAGTTATTTCTCCCAAGATACTAACCAAAGGATCCTAATCAAAGCTCTCTCTTTTTTGGATAAAATATATACTGAATCTCAAGTGCATTTTCTTGTCTTAACAACAGTAGAAGCCCATTCCTTCCACACTGGCAGAACCTTCCTCCAGACCAAAGCCCAGGTCCAACACAGCACATGAGCACAAGCATAACATGGGACAAATCACATGCGGAAAGTTACATGTGCTTAAGTGCTTTGTTGGATCAGGACTTGAGACACATGGTATCAGAGACAGAGACAGGCCTCTGGGTTCTTAACAAGCAATTCTTTCTTGAAGTCCTTTAGGGATTTCAATTATTGCTATTGATTGTATGTGGAAGAAGCTCTGATACTATAGTCATAAATGGCAGCATAAAGCCCCAAGACAGCCAGAATCTCAGTTAGCTCCCAAAGAAACACTATTGGATTTAGGATGTAGCTTGCCAGCAGGAAAAGCCGTGGAAAAATCCCTTTCCCGTTCCCGAGGAAGTCAGACTGCAGTCTCCTTTTGGGGACAGTTTATTCCAGGAAAACTCTCTGAATATCTTGAAGCCATGCAGTCTGTGTTCCATTACCTTTTCAGAGGAAAAAGCAGAGGAAAATATCACATGACTTTGGTCACCAATCATCCACCACCAGCAGCTAATAGCTAAGAGTGTAACGAAACATGTTGCAAACAACTCAGAGGCTGAAAATTGTTCAGTCCAGCGGTTCCCAACCTTTGTGAGTGTGTGGACACGTTTTCAACCTCCAAACATTTTGCAGACCACCCTATGCGGCTAATTGGTTTTTACACTCCATATTTTATGGAAATGTAACATAATAACAAAGAAATAGAAGCATTCAGCAGTAATTTGTACCATTCACCCCTGATATGAAATTATTGTTTATTTGAAATGGTACATTTCCTGGGTGAGGATATTATTTTTCCTTTTGTGGATCCTCTGTAGTAGCCTCGTGGACCCGCAGGACTCTGCAGACCACACGCTGGGAACCGCTAGTTTAGCCAAACAGCTCAGTGAATATTTATGACTAATGAATCTACCCACAGAAAGTTGGGTTGGTTCATTCCCAGCTCGTACACAGAACTAAGGACTTGACTCACATGACGACACCAGCTAGTGCGACCGGCTCCAGTCACCTCGGTCTGACTCTCGTCCTTTTCTAGGAAGGAGCAGATGAACTGAGAGTGGCAGCTAGTAACACCTTAGTGACTCTGGCCCGCTGCTATTTCAACGAGGTGATGTACGAGCTGCAGTGTCACCTGGAACCACTGGAGTTACCTGAAGAGTTTACTCTCATTACGCTGGGCAACCTCTCATCAGTCTATGGTATAATACTTCCTCTCTTTTCTGTCAGTTATCATCGTTTGTGTCAGGGCAGGGGATGACCTACCAATGTGAGAGCTAAATCCAGCTCTACTCGGGGCCCACGCAGTTAATTGCTGTGGCCGGCACCAGGGGACAGTTCTGGCTCCCAGACCAGGAACTATTGAGCCCTAGGCGCAAGCTCTGATTTCTGCCCCTGACTGACACTCCTTAAGGCTGGGAATGAGTGGAACATCAGACATAATGGCGCTCTTCTCCACTTCACTCCCCACCCCTCCCCACTGCACTCGCTCTCCCCTTACTCCGGGAGTGGGACGGGCAGAGGGCACAGCTGTGTGCTGGCGGAGGAGTCACCTACTCAGGGGGATCCTCCGCTGGCTTTCTGTGACGGCTTTAAGGCCACTCGTCACTGTTTACTCAGCACAAAATGGCCCAAGAGCTCGGAGCAGCCAGTCCAACCACATTTCTAAGTGCGTAAGTAGGAAGTTATTAGTTGACAGTCTGTCTTCCCTCTTTTTTGACCCTCTCTGCAGCACTTACCTGTATCCCTTTTGTGGGAATGACCTTGGGTAAAATGAGCTCCATGCTGATGTTAGCCGAGGACAGCAGGATGAGGCAAGCACTTTGTGGGGGTAAGTGCCATCTCTTACTGTCCGATCACAATGGATATTTGGGGGCTCAGTACAGATGTAAGAGACTAACCAAATTTGCCATCAGGCCCTGCACTGCGCTCCCTGGCCTGGAACGTACCAGGTGCTGGGTCCTTCAACTCCTCTTGCACTTACCTTTAAGGAGGCACCGAGCATTAGTAAGTTCAGGCTTTTATGACTCTTAGGGATTATTTCAAATAAACTGACACAAATACTGAAGTCTGCTAGGAGGCTCCTGGGGGAGGAGGCGAAGGGAACAGATTTAACTTCATTTAAAATACTGTGTTTCCCACACACCATTTTAGTTTCTTTTTTATCATCCCCTTTCACTGTCTCTCTCGGTCTTCTCTTCCTTCTCCACTTCCCCCTTCCTTTGCTCTCCTGGCGATGCTCAGTAAAGGGCTAATCCTGTGCCATTGTGGGAATTTTGCCATCAAATTCATAGAGAACAGGACGAGGCCCTAATTTTAATTAGCAAAGATAGTAGACGACATCTTATTTTAGGGCAACGTGCTCCATACTGCTTTCAAATCCTGCTAGAGACAACGGGAATTAGGGGCACGGGATATCATTCAGAAAAACTGCAATACAAGATGAAATGAAACAGTTTCAGGGCTAACCATGTGTATAACTGCAGAGGACCTGAGTCACTCAAGGGAGAGCTGGTTGAAATATTTTGATTTTCAAATATATTTTTCATAAACACAGTGTTCATAAACACAAATCTGATGAAAAATAAACCTGAAAAATTTCACTGACAAGTTTAATCAGAATTTATTCAGTACTTTTGAGCAGCTTAGAAGTGCCTGGATTTTTTTTTTTTTAAAAGTAATTGATGGAAAATTTGGGGAAAAAGGTCAACTTTTAAAAAAATTAATTTAAACTGCGCTTTCAACCAGTTCTAATTGAGAGGTAACAAGGAAGAGAGGAAAATATGGTTTCAGATGATGGTAATTGAAAAGAAAAGGAGAGATACAGAAGGGAAACAAGACAAGGGATGTGAGGGAAGAGAAATAGCTCAAAACTGGTATGGGATTTCAGCCTCTGGTCCTGAACTGAGCAGTTGCTGCCATGGAAATGTAGTAAACTATAGGGCTGGGTTTCTTTACGGATCAGGAAAATCTCCTCATCGCTACAGTAACACATCCTTTTCACATTGTCTCTCTTCTCTCCTTCCATGCAGTTCTGGAAAACTTCTCAAAAGCCATAAATTCTTATTTCGTGAATTGGGAAAAGTGTCCATTCCCCAGAATGAGCGAACCCCAATTCTGTAATAAAATTCTTCCCTTTTATCGTCATGTGACCAGCAACTGGCTGACCTGCGAGGAGCTGGAGGTGAGAATTGCTGTTTTTCTCAATCTTGAACAGAAATTGGAATGGTAAATGTTATGTGTCTGGCACTCTGTTTGATGTTGGCATTTAACATTAGGTCCTTTTGGATGACATATAAAGCATTTTAAACCCATAAGTTTAAAATGTCTTCACATCATGGAAATTCGGTCTGTACACAGGGTGCATGGATTCCAGTTTTATGCACCTGGTACCTCCACCCTGGAGCATTAGGTTGACATAAGGAAAGTTAAGTCAACCTACAGACTCCTGCATCCCCATCGGGCTTTTATTAAGTCAACTTAAGCTCTTCCTTAAGTCGACTTAACGCGACCTCTTAAAGGCAATCTAAGGCTTAAATCGACCTTATTGAGTTGACTTAAGCCAGTGCAGACGAGGAATAGCCCTTAAGTCGACCTAATTGAACTCCAGTCCCTCCCCCTCACAGAGTTCCTGGCCACTCTTACGTCAACCTAGCACCTGCCACTGCAGACGCAGGGCTCTGGACTCCCTAAGTCGACTTAACAGAGCCTGCAGTGTAGACATACCCCTAGAATGCAGAGGAACACAGGACAGTGGGCTAAATTCATTCATGGGATAAGTCCATTCTGCCCCAATGGAGGTAGAGCAGGGGTGAGTTGCCCTAAAATGCCTATTAAAGTGGGGAAATATCCTGCCTGCTTTAGCTGGGAGATGCAGTGGAATGTAATTCTGAATCCAAAGCCATCAGTCCTGGTTCTTTACGAGGAAATACTGAGACAGAGCTGTTCCTACAGTAGATTAAGGGAAATTGCACTCATTAAAGGTAGAAAAGTTGTGCCCGTTGAATGCTATCGAATGAATTCATGGGAACTTAAATTCTGTCTCTTATTTCTGCAGCTCAAGCAGGCCATCATCAAAGCCCTTGGTCCCATGATGGGTGTCCTTCTACATAAAGAGGAACAGCGAGGTCAGATATTTGACCAGATCCCCTGGCTCCTTGAGCAATATAAGGACCGTATTGATGCTTTTCATGTCACAAAGGTGAGGTGCCACTCATTAAAGTAACTTGTCTGTATGAACTAGGAATGTGCTAGCAGGGAGGTTTCCTGGTCTAGACAGTGACTTGCTACATAATGAATATGCACACAAACTCTGGGATTAGACACATGGTGACTCAGGTACCAAGATTTGTATTTCCTCCTTGTAATTTCTCAGTCCATCCTGTCAACAGTGGGATTCTCTTTTAGATCTTAAGCTCATGTTGCCTCTGGGCAGGACCCAAGCAAACTGTGGCTGAATATTAACAAGGAGGCTTGAGGGTCATTACTTTGGATTTCTAACTAGATAAATAAATAAATAAATCATTGCCTGTCTACTTCATCTCCTATGATATGCGGTGTTGATGTAGCTCCAGGAGATCAGAAAGACAAGGAGGTTGAGGTAATCCAATGAAGAATATTTCCTCTCCCACCTTGTCTCTCTATTCTATCTACCCTCAGTATCACATAAGCAAGAAGTAAGGAGCCACATTCTGTCTTTAGTGGAACTTGCATATGAAGTAATACGACAGCTAGAACTTCTTGGTTGTGATATTTACTCACAGTCTAGGGTTGGTTGAAACTTTCTTATCCAGTGTACGTGGTCACTTTTGGGGCTCAAATACCTATGACTTTGAGGGAACCACTGTCCACGGACTCCTTTGGTATCACCAGGGAACTACACAACTGCCTAAACATAGTAATATCTGTCGATGGCCTCAGAAACATTCTGGAAACTTCAAGAGGCAAAGAGGAAAAGCATTTCAGTACAGGAAGGAATGAGATTTTCACATTTTTATTAATAACCTGGAAGAGAAGATAAAATCATCACTAATAAAGTTTTCAGAGCCCACAAGAACTGGGGAGTGGTAAATAATGGAGAGGACAGGTCACCGATCTGGGTTGTTTCGTAATGAGGTGCAAACAAACCAAATGCATTTAAATACAGCTGAATGTAAATCTAGGAGCACAGAATGTAGGTCAGGCATACGGGATGGGGTTGCTGTCCTAGGAAGCAGTGAGTCTGGAAAAAAATTTTGGGTTCCTGGTAGCTTATCAGCTGAGCATGACCGCCCAGGGCAATGCTATGGCTAAAAAGGCTAGTGTGATCTTGAGATGTGTAAAGAGGGAAATCTTTAGCGGGTGCACAGGGGTCATTTTCCCTCTGTATTTGGCACTGGTGCGACCGCTGTTGGGTACTGTGTCCAGTTGTGGTCTCCACAACTCAAGAAGGATGCTGATAAATTGGAGAGGGATGGCAGGAGAGCCAGGAGAAGGATGAAAGGATTTTAAAAGGTGCCTGAGAGTGATAGACTCAAGGAGCTCAATCTGTTTAGCTTAACAGAAAGTGAAGGGGGGATTGAATTACTGCCTATAATGCCTCAGCGTGGGGAACACATATTTAATAATGAGCTCTTCAGTCTAGCAGAGAAAGTTATAACATGATCCAATGGCTAGAAACTGAAGCTAGGCAAACACAGTGTGTAAATAAGGTGACCATTATTAGCAGTGCGAATAATTAACCATTAGACCCATTTAGCACAGGCTGAGGTGGATGGTCCATCGCCGACACTTTTTAGAACAAGACTGGATTGTGTTTGCTAAATGACCTGCTCTGGGAATTATTTGGGGGATGTTATGTGGCCTCTGTTCCATTGGGGGTCAGACTAGATGAGGACAGTGATCCTTTCTGGCTTTAGAACCGATGAATCCAGGAAACTGCTTCAGTCGCTACATATTGTTCCTTTGTGCGCCAACCATCTCACTTTCCCCCTCTGCTGTAGAGTCTGAGCCACGTCTTGGAGGTCTCTTGTGAATTTCAGATCCCTCTACCCAAAGGGAAGTTTCAAGCCATCTGCAGTGCTGTGCACAACCAGGTGAGGGCAGGCTGTGCGGGTATCACTTGAGCCCACACATGACGGAGGTGAAGCATGTTAACAATCAAAATCTCTAGCGTGATAGTGCAGAGCCCAGGGACCTCCCCAGGTCTGTCTTGTTTCAGCAGGCTCAAGGGTAAGCAGGGGGTGGTCTCATTTTCTTACCTAAAACACAGCTTAGTATGGAAAGAAATTTCCCCATAAGCCAATTATCAGGAGGAATCAGAGTTCTCGAGCGCTATATAAAACACTGGGAAAGCAGGAACTTCTGTTATCCAGGGTACTGGTCGTTGCGTTTGTGATTCTGGCTGTCATTCAATGTCATCTACGCTGGGGCTTAGAGCTCAGTTTGGACCAGCAGAAAGTGGGGGGTTTAAATTAATGGAACATTTTCTTTTCAGCTACTTCTGATTAGTTTTTCTTTAATCATTTCCCTTCTTCCCACAGATCTGTTATCACACTGAGCAGGTCAGCAGAGAAACTTACATGAAGCTGCGCTTTTGTATCCTCCTGCTAGGTAAGGAGAAGAGATGAGTTACACAGCGGTTTTCTTGTAACTTCCTTACCTCTGTAAGACACGGTGAGAATGAGAATTGTATTGTCAATGAGGATGTGATTTCTTCCCTTGCAGCCTGTTCTTCCCCGGACGAGCTGATTGCGTTTCTGCATTTGCAGCTGGAGATGGAGAATGAGACTGTTCGGGTGGAATCCTTGGATCTGCTCAAAATTATCATTGGTGCTGACTGTAAGTGACACAGAAGCACCTGTGACAGCGGCCATCTTGGCTGACATGCCGGGTATGAGGGGGGGACCAGAGCTCAAAGTGGCTGTCTACATTTGGCCAAATAAGTCAACTTTGTTAAGTCAACTTAACATGTCTACACTATAAAATTAGGTCGACTTAAAGTGGACCCTGCCAAATCGACTTAGAGCATCCGCACTGGACGCCTAAGTCGACTTGTAGGGGCTAGGTGGACTTGGGGTTGGGCCGTAGTGGCAGGGGGGCACCCCTTTCAAAGTGCCAGCAGGCTTAGCATTTGCCCCATTGTACCAGGGTACAATGGGGGCTGAGCAGGACGGGGCAGGGTATAGGAGCGGGATGGACAGGGCTGTGTCCTGCCCTGTGGGTGGGCTTGCCAGGCTCTGCCCGTGCCAGCCACCCTGGCAGGGAGGTCAGTGGGGGAGCCTTGGGGGCCCTTTAAGTCGACTTAAAGTCCACTTAGGGCTAATCTATGTCCACATTGGCTAAGTCGACTTAGCAAGTAAAATCGACTTTAAACCAGGTTTAATAAAGTCGACTTTAAATTTCCATAAGTCGCCTTAAGCAGCAGCTTAAGTCGACTTAAGGAAATTGTAGTGTAGACACAGATTAAATTAAGTCGATTTAAGCAGGCTTAAATCGACTTAATTTGTAAGTGTAGATGAACCCACACAGAGGATCTCTAACCCACAGTCCCCAGTGGGTTGCACATCCAAGGGACCAAATCCTGCCCTGAGTTATTCCCATGTGGTCACATATTATGGCTATGTCTACACTTACTAAAATTAGTTCGAATTAGCAATTTACATTGATTTCAATGTTCCAGTTAGTTCGAACTAAGCAATTAGTTCAAACTAACATGGCCACATTGGTTAATTCGAACTAACTAGTTTGAATGAACCCTTAGTTCGAATAGACTATTCGAATTTATTAGTTCGAATTAAGGAAGCCCTTAATGCAAACTAATTAAAGCCTAGTGTAGCCATGGCTTTAGTTAGTTCGAATTAAGTTTCTTTAAGTCGAACTAATTTACCAGTGTTGACATAGCCTATAGAAACCAACAGATGTAACTAAGTGTTGAATGTAGCCCAAGACAGTGTTCAAGGTACAAATATAGAAATTAACCAGGGGCTGCTGCATATAAATATTGATCAGATAAAACTAAAATAGCACTCCTGACTAGTTAATTGGAAGTACTTTATAGTGTGGACTAGATTCTGAGTTCGGATGTATTGGTGTAAACACAGACTAACTTCACTAACCTCTGTCTATTTAATTCTCTTATAATATGGCCACCATGGCAGTGTAATGGCGTTATCTTTAGAAATGGAATGACTTCAGATTTACACTGGTGTAACTGAGATCAGAGTCCGGTCCTAGATATATGATCAGAATCTGGTCCTTCTGTATGCAATTAGAAACTGCATATGATCAGAACCAAATAGGAGAGAAACTTGGCAGTATTCTATTATTCGGGCCCTTTGAAATCAAGAGCACACCCTGATGCGGAGTCTGAGTTTCTGGGACAAAGAAACACTGCATTTCTCTGGTTCTATCTTGCAGTGCCGGAGATAAGATTTAAAAAGTTACAGATTGTGAAGGCAGTCAAATGCACTCTCAGTGACCAGAGGGCGAAGGTAAGATTGCGTGTGGCTCAGTAGCAGTGTTTTGAACGTCTGACAAGTATTTTACTCAATGCAGAGTCTGTCAGTGCAACAAATACTTAGGCTGATATTTTAGTCTCTAATCTAGAGTTTAATTTTCCTACATTGTTAGGAAAGTCGGTGAAGAGAGTCTCATACTCCGAGCTATGTAGCTAGGTGGAGTAAGGACATTTACCACAGAAACATTGCCCATTTTTTCAGTATTGTGGGGTGACAGAGTGGAATTTTCACTCAGATCCTGCGGGGAGACTGCCGGATGTTAGAGCTTTATCTCCTCAAGAGGGAAGGGTGCTGTGATGGAATGCACATCTGTGCAGCCCTTGGGTGTGACCTGTATAATCTTTCTGTTCAGTTTTGCAGTGTAATTGTGTTATTTGATGACAATTACACTATACCAGGTTCCTCTGTGAATGCTCAGAACATATGCCACGTGATTACCAGGGTGCCATGTTCCCTGCTGCGACATGTATGTATAGATGTGAAGCATGTTACAGGGTTCAGACTCTCAGGACTGTCTCTAGCACAATGGCTGAAGATTTACACATCAAAGGGGATGCTAATGCCCTCCCCTGCTCAGGTAGGAGTGAAGAGAATCTCACAACAGGACAGTGAGGGGGAGGGGCTGTCAGCAGTTTGTTAAAACAAAGACAGAGACTGTGAGGGGGGAGAAGCTGCAGGCTTTCAGCCGGAGAAGACACCATCCTGCAACCAACCTCAAGCAAGATCGGGGCCCTGCCTAAGAACAGGCAGAGAATGGCTGCAAGACATCAGACAGCCAAACACCATGTGCATAATCTTGGACTCTGAGGTTAGTTTAGGTGAAGATGTTAGAGTAGTATGCGGTTTATACCTTTTATTTGATAGTGGTCACTCCTGACTCATTTGTAACATGTTGCTGCCTTGATTGGCCATATTCTCACTTGAAATCAGACTCTGATCAATAAACTAGTAGTTGTTTTACCTAAAGCTGTGTGGTCTTTAGAGGGTGTGGATGTGGGAGGCTGGGCACAATCCACTTCTTTGTTAAGTGGACGGACT
>VOCT01072342.1:0-20733 GCA_007922175.1 Pelusios castaneus
TGTGTAATTATGATGTCATAGTTATTCATTTCCCCTAACATCAACAGGATGAGTGAAGAGTTGTGATGGTGTAGATAATGTACTTCTGAAGCTTTGCACTCAAAAAATGAAAATAGCTATGTTTTTGTTTTTCAGCATTTTTTTAAAATCCAACCCCCTGCTAGAACATTAACATGAAACAATAAAGGTATATTTAGTAACACTTTAGTAAGTTCCCAAACCTTTCATTTTTCCCTCTTTATGTGTTTTGGGGTCAGCATTTAAGTTAATGTTAAAGTAACAGTATATTTAATGAACTTCCTAGGTGCGTTTCTTTTTCTCATGTCAGTACAATTTTATCTTGGGTTGGAATCATTACCATATTGTTCATATGAAATTATTTTTAAATACTTAGTATAAATATTCAAGTTTATTGGTAAGGAAGACTGTCAAATGCAAAGACTTTGGGCCAGGCCTAAGCAATAGGGCCTGCATTAGAGTTCCTTGGCACCCAGTGACTATTCAGATTTGTGCGTGCCCAGGAAATACAGGCTCAAGCCTGGACTTCGTCAACAATCTAAATGTATTAAGGTGTGAATAATAATTGAGTTGAGATGAAAGAGGAGCCTCTGATAGATACCAATAAGAATCAAATATCTTATCATTATACGTCTCAGACTTCAGATAACCTCCCAAAGGTGCAAAACAAACTCACACACTTAGTAATGGTAAACAAAACTAGAACTTGTACTGGTTCCAGATCTCCAACAAGCATCCCCGCTTCAGAAGTTGCCAAAACAATCCAACAGTATATCTGGAACAGTCTTGCTTGTCAGGGAACATATAGTGGTCCTTACTTCATATAAAAAACACGATTCCCTTCTGCCTCTCAGGATCATTGCAATTAAAATCAATCTGGCACTTACTCCAGAAGTTGAACAACCAGAACATCACTTTTCCTTCCAAGGTTTTCATAAAGGGCACTTGGAATTTCCCTACCGTCTTTCCCTGAAAATAAGACCTACCCATAAAATAAGCCCTAGCAGGATTTCTAAGCATTTGCGCAATATAAGCCCTACCCCGAAAATAAGACCTAGTGATGGGCGTGGCTATGCAGCGTATCTAAACAACCCATGCACCCCGAAAATAAGACATCCCCTGAAAATAAGCCCTAGGGTGTCTTCTGAAGGAAAAATTAATGTAAGACCCTGTCTTATTTTCGGGGAAACACGGTACTTGTATCACCCCTAGCATAAGTGGCCTCCCTTGCTGATCCTCTTTGCATCTTGAGACAGATTACAAAAAAGTGGAAACACAAGGAAACTGAATATAGACATTGGGTCAGAAAGTTGTGTAAGATTTTGGGACACCAAAAATATACTGTATTAAACTTAAAATCTTGGAAGTACATAAACTATAGTATGACACTTGGTTCTCTTTCTTCCTCAGTGACAAAGAAAACTTTCTGCACTTGCAAATGAAAATGTTGGGTGTTTTTAATGTGTGACTACTCCTGGCAATAAACCACCAGAGAGCAGTGGCCAGTGAAGAAACAGTCTAACCCAGCAAAATTTAGTCCTAAAGGGCTAACTTGATCTTTTGTTTACTATTTGGTGGTAAACAATGGTGTCATGGAACCAGCCAGCATAGTGAATGCTGTGTAACCTGACAAGTGGGAAAATGAGCTTTCTCTAAAAGTAACTTGAAATTGATCCTACTCCAACTTCTTTACACTTGTGAATTAAAGTAAATAAAAAAAAAAAAAAATTAAGCCCAGTAGAGCTAATCATCTGAGTAAAGACAACCAATGTAAGTATGAATTGCAGGACTGACTTTATATCTTGATGCTATTTGTTTTCTTTCAGACAGGGATTAAAAAAGAAATCTCTATCAGTTTGTTGTGGTTGTTCTTGGTAGTTGATATGTTTACTTTTGTGCACTGTTAGTTTTTACTGTCTGTTTACTTTTACAACTCTGTTGTTATAGACAAGAAATAACATAAAAGCTCATAAATCAAATGGTATAATCTGAAATAAAAAATATTCTGTTGTGCTTCCTGTTCTGTGGTTCCCCAAACAACTTATCTACCGTAGCCTTATTTTTGTTTTCATTGCACCTTTTTTATATTTATTAATTCCTACCTCCAAACCTGCTGTGGGAGATATTAATGCTGGATGGTGTTTTGTAGGTCCTGACTGTTGTTTGCTAATGCAAGCAAACATAGCTGTTAATAATTCACATTGTGAAAGATTAGCAGGAGTTTGTCATGTTATCTTGAGAATTGCATTTTTGTATTCACTAGTAAAATCTTCTTATGGCCTTGTCTGCACTCGAAAAATAAGTCAACCTAACATAGGCTGACATACTGCCAGGGCAATAATTACCCCCAGCAGCTTCTCCCCTCCCAGCTGGCTTTCTTGTCAGTGGAGCCCTGAAATTAACAAGAATGACTAATAACTGGGGATGTAAGAGAACAAAGTGTCTGCATGGACATTGCATCTCCCTATTTATGCCAACAAAATCCCTATACCTCTTGTTAAGGTGGTTTTATGTCATGTCAAGGGGACATTTGTGGGAAGAGCATTTGAATGTGTATATGTCCACTGTTTTGTGGATAAAAGCTGACATCTGTCAACAAAACCCTGTAGTGTAGACCAGCCTTACATTTGATGCTTTAACCAGTGTTCACTATCTTGGATTTTTATACATTTTATGCTTTAAAAATTATCAAAGTATTTGTAATATTTTGTTCCAAATTGAGGATTCATAAATGGCTAGATTTTTAAATATGTTGCCAAGCATATTTGCTTCATTTTTGCCTGCGAACTGTCTCTTACATTGTTCTCCATTGTTAAATTGAGGCGTATTTTAAAGGTGTTGGTTGCTTTAATATTTTTAAGAAAAAAATTCTCCTTATCCTCTGTGTTCCCTAGAATAAGTACAACATAGATTTTTTGGCATTGCAAGCTTTTCTTCATAATGTTGACAACCTCTCGGGTGATGTTGTTGTTCAGTCTTTATGCTTACTGAGATTATGGCATCTCTGAAACTTCCAATGAGTTCTTTATAGCAGTGTTTCCAACTTGAAACACAAAACAAAAAGTTTGATGCAACACTTTGTGTTTGCAAAGAGTTTTGCATCCTCTATTACTCCGGTAGTTTTATGATGGAAGTAGTGATTGTAAAACAACAGGAGATTTTCAATGATCTAAAAATAGAGAGTCCTATAAAAAGTAGAAACTAGGTCAAATTACAAATAACATGACTATATAGGGGAAAATAAGAAAGGCCAAGGCACAAACCAAGATCAAACAAGCTGAAGGCACAAAGGGTAACAAGAAAACATTTTTCAAATAGACCAGTAGCAAGAGGAGACCAAGGACAGCGTAGGACCATTACTCAACAAAGAGGGAAAAACAATAACAGAAAATGTGGAAAGGCAGAGGAATTAAATGACTTCTTTGTTTCAATCTTAACCAAAAAGGTTGGTGGGGATTGGATACCTTACGTAGTGAAGGGCTAAAAAGATGGGATAGGATCAGAAGCTTAAATAGGGAAAGAACAAGTTAAAAATTACTTAAACAAGTGAGATGTCTTCAACTCACCAGGGTCTGATAATATGCACCCTAGAATACTCAAGGAGCTGATTCAGGAGATAGCCATTGGCCATTATCTTTGAAAAATCATGGAAGACTGGAAAAGAGCAAATATAGTTCCCATCTATAAAAAGGGACATAAGGACAACTCAGGGAATTACAGACCAGTCAGCTTAACTTCTGTACCAGGAAAAATAATAGAGCAAATAATTAAGGAATCAATTAGCAAACATCTAGAAGAGAATCAGGTGTTAAGTGATAGTCAGCATGGATTTGTCAAGAGCAATCATGTCAAACTAACCTGATAGCTTTCTATGATAGGGTAACAAGCCTTGTGGATGGAGGGGAAGTGGTAGATGTGGTATATCTAGACTTCATCAAGGTTTTTGGGGTCTGGTTCTGTTCAATATTTTCATCAATGATTTAGATAATGGCATAGAGAGTGCACTTAGAAAGTTTGCAGGTGATACCAAGCTGGAAGAGGTTACAAGTGCTTTGGAGGGTAGGATCACACTTCAAAATGATTTGAACAAACTGGTGAAATGCTCTGAGGTAAATAGGATGCAATTCAATGAAGAAAAATGCAAAGTACTCCACTTAGGAAAGAACAATCAATTGCACACATACAAAATGGGCAATGACTGCCTAAGAAAGAGTACTGTGGAAAGGGATCTGGGTGTCATAGTGGACCACAAGCTAAATATGAGTCACCAGTCTAACACTGTTGCAAAAAAAGCAAACACCATTCTGGGATATATTAACAGGAGTATTGTGAGTAAGACACGAGAAGTAATTCTTCCACTCTACTCTGTGTTGATTATGCCTCAGCTAAAGTATTGTGTCCAGTTCTGGGTGCCTCATTTCAGGAAGATGTGGAGAAATTGGAGAGAGTCCAGAGAGAAGCAACAAGAATGACTAAAGGTCTGGAACACTTGGTTTATGGTGGAAGATTGAAAGAACTGGATTTGTTTAGTTTGGAAAAGAGGAGACTGAGAGGGGACATCATAACAGTTTTCAAGTACCTAAAAGGTGGTTACATAGAGGAGGGAGAAAAATTATTCTTCTGAACCACTAATGATAGGATAAGAAGCAATGGGCTTAAATTATGGCAAGGTAGGTTTAGGTTGGACGTTAAGAAAAAATTCCTGTCAGGGTGATTAACCGCTGGAATAAGTTGCCTAGGGCAGTGGTTCTCAACCTTTTGCAGATCATGACACACTTACTGCGTGTTGTGACCCTACAGGACACACCAGCCCACCCCACCCCCATGAGCCTGGCCACATCTAGGCATCTCCCCAGTATTGTGTCCCAACACAGTGGTTGAGAACTACTGGCCTAGGGAGTTTTGTGGAATCTCCATCAATGGAAATTTTTAAGAGCAGGTTAGACAAACACCAGTCAGGGATGATTTCAGATGATACTTGGTCCTGCCATGAGTGCAGGGGATTGGACTTGATGACCTCTCACGGTCCCTTTCAGTTTCTATGATTCTATAATTGGAACCGGTTTTCTTAAAGGAGATAGTCACCTTAAAATTCTTTTATTGCAACCAATTAGATTACCCATTATTAATATCTCTAAGAATGTTAAAACTGAAAACTTAAATAAAACCCCCAAAACAATCAATTTGCTTCTTTGTTCTGACAGCACTTTCTGGCTAAAATTAAGCCTCATTCATGATCTCACAATAGAATTCTCAAATGTCAATCATGAGATCATTTGAGGCTTAATTTTACTTAGAAGTCACCTGATAAATTTGTGAGAGGTAGCATATCTGGGTAATTCTTGTATTTTACAAAAGCAAAAATTTATTCCAAAGGTAAATTGATTGTCCTTAAACTTTTTGGTAATGTTATTAAAAACAACCTTTTTTTTCTTAGATTTTATGCACATTCTGTTTGGAATAGTAAAAAGTGCAGCTTTGTAGTACTGTTGTATTCTAGAGCAGTATTTTTATACAAAAATCAACTTTCATGTGTGGTGTTTTGCAAAAGACAACTGCTTTTATGTTGGATAATCCCAGATTTCCCTATTTTCCTCTTATTGCCACAAGTTAATGGAGATGTGTTGAAATAAGAATTAAACTTTGAAGGAGATATGGAAATAATGAGATTCAGTGAGTGGCCAACTCTAAGGATGATATAAGGAAATATAACATGTCTGGCATTGAGAAGCAACCAGCTATTTCTCAGATCCTCCAGCTACAAGTATTCTCAAATCTTCTTACTGAGTTGTGCAGTCCTGATTCTTAAATTCCATTTTTGGAAATGGAGCCTTATTTTTAATTGTTCTCCTTAATTCAGTTTTATTGATTTGACGTGGTTTTTCTTATTTTCATTTCAGTGAAAGCTGGTGGGATGAGGATTGTACAGAAACATCCACACACTTCAGATGCCAAAGAGGAGAAAGATAAGGATGACGAAGAGTGGGAAAGCAGCAGGTGAGCAGTTTGAAGGTCTACACATGATTTTTATGCATATTGTATAGCTAATTTCTAGCTCTTTGAACGTTAGCATGGGTTGCTTACCTGGGCAATAATTTGCATAAAATATGTTTATTTTAAAGGGGCCTTTATGCTTTCTACAGTTGCTTGTAATCTACCTTTGTCTTGTATTCCAGTTCAAAACAGAAATGCAGAATCAAATTATATGCCCTTTTAAGATATCGTGGGAAACTCAGCAGCTTACACCTTGTTGAGCTGCCAGTAAATCATCCTGTCAGGTGAATGCAGCCTCTTTCTACTCTGGTTCCTCCCTCCCCTTCCAAGTAAGCCTGGGACAAGGCCCCTCTTATCTACAGCTTTCCTAAAATCTGCTGGAAAATCCTGTCAGCTGTGAGGTATTTGTAGAGCCAAGGAAAGTCTGGACACAAGCCTGTTGTTTCTGAATTGTTTCCCAGATCACTGAGGGGTGTGTCTATACTGCAGTTAGACACCCGCAGACGGCCCATACCAGCTAACTCTGGCTCATGGGACTCAGGCTAAATGGGCTGTTTAACTGCGGTGTAAAAAGTTGGTCTTGGGATGAGCTCTGGGACCATTCTGCCTTTCAGGGTCCTAGACCCTGGGCTCCAGCTTAGTTTCAAACATCTGTATCGCAATTAAACAGCCCCTTAATCTGAGCCCATTAGTCCCAGTCAGGCCAGCCACAGGGCCTACCTGCAATGTAGACACACCCTCTGTGCCCACAGAGTTCCAAGCTGTGCTCTTGCTGATTTTCTCCCACATCTGGCCCATCCCATTCTCCTTTGTAGGGATTTGAGACTGGGGAGCAGTGATTAATTTCAAATAATGTAGACAGTGTTTGCCTGGTTATTTTAGGTGTGGAAACAGCACAGGTTTGGAGGGGAATTGTTGTCTTGCTTTCTTTTGCCACCCATCCATCGCTTGCCAAAACCACAGAGCCACATGTATGAAAAAATCTAACCCAGAGCCTTTTGGGAAGTGAGTGGTGCTATCCTGGTTAAAATTCCCTGCCTTTTCATTCAGTTTACACCAAGCCCACTGGTTTTGTGTTTCTTTCATCCTTCCTGAGGCTGATACGGCTGACATTACCAGCTTTTTATTGCTGTCCTGGGATTGGGAAGACAGTAAATGTTTGAAGATTGTGAATTTCTCAATAACTTCTTATTCTGGAACTAGACTCACCTGCCGTAAAACTGTTTGTAGTAGTGAAAGAACGTGCAAAGTAGTAGTGCATTTTACCATATTTACTGGACTCCTTGCCTCATTCTACTGAAAAGTGAGCAAAAGACTTTTTCATTATTGTATATCAGAAATGGTATTTGTAACCCACAAACAGAAGTATTTATTAAAGGTTGACTTATTATATATGGCCTTCAAGATTGAAAACTGTAGTTGCTTCTTACGTTTGTAATATGTAAAATAAACATGTATAGTGCCAGCTGTTTCTCCTTTATAATTAAACTCCAGTTTTAACCAAATCCTTTTTATGCTGGTTGACCACATTGTTTTGCTCCCAGTTTTTACTAAAGGAAAGGAAAAGGATGGTGAGATACTTTCTTCTCTGTAAACAGACCAACGTAAAGATATTTATTTTCTATCCTAAAACAGTGATAAGAATGGGATGCATTGTCTTCAAGCCATGAACTGGTTTGTTTTCTTGCCACTGAACACTGCAACTTGAAATAAAGCATTTATGCATGGCGAAAGAGTTTTAATTATCCTGTCCAGATGAAAAGCTGGACAGGTTGAACAGCTCATCTCTCCTCATCTACCAGATAAAATATCTTTAAACTCTGTGTGGAGAAAAGCAAGTTGGAGCAGAGTTTGTGTTGATGGAATTTCAGGAAAGAGGCCTGAAAAAAGAATTCTTTCAACCTGTGTGCCAAATGTTGATTTGCTTGGTGAGGCATGTAACTTCTTGAGGTGTGTAACATGCTGTTCATTTGACTTTATTCTCTGTACTATATCACCCTGAAACCACTCCAGGATGGTCCTGTCTATTCGAGATCCAAATGGAAAGTTTTGCTATGCCTTTATGATGATGATGATGACCTCTGAGCATCTATTGTGATTTAGCTGTCTGGCTGATTGCTTCAAACAGGATTGCTTCCTCTTTGTCTTTTCATAGTAAAACAATACTGTGAAAAGCTATAACTAGTCATCTTAACATTGTAAAGTAGGCCAAAGAAGAATTTTTTGTACTTACCAGAGAATAAAAAGTGTAACATCCTCTAGATGGTCTATCTTAACGCGGGGGACAAATAGTACCTGTCTTGTAAGATCAGTTGTCTGTCCTCTGGCCATTTTAACTGTGGAAGTATCTACTTTGTGCATATTGTTCCCTCTTGTATTTCTATCAGTTACTTTGATGGCTCATCTGCTTTTGAGCACAGAGATGTAGAGGTACAGTTAGATTCAGGATTTTTTGGAATTAAATATCAATTTGAATTTCCTTTTAATCAGATTGAGTCTAGACAGGAAGCAGTGTTGGTTACTAGTTGTAATTGCATGGCGTTAACTTGAGGGACTGTGTGCTGTTGCTGGTTTGCTTGTCTGGCGGGGACGGGCTGTGGCCATACACATATGAGGGAAACCTGTGCATCTGCAAGAAAAAAGGGATGGGAGAGACAGGATCAGTGAACCTATCATAGGCTAGTTCTGGAGTATTTGTGTATCCCTAGTGGCACAGGGCATGTGGACTCAAGCAGCAGTCATTCATGTTCATCTGAGTAACAAAGACAGACATATTTCAAAGGGGTAGCCGTGTTAGTCTAGTTCAGCAAAACAAACAAGGAGACCTGTGGCACTTTTAAAGACTAACCAATTTATTTATCACATGAGCTTTCGTGGGAGAAATCCCACTTCATCAGATGCTTTGAAGGGCACTATATGTAAAATTATTGCTGCCCCAGTCAAAATTAAATTACCTGTTTGCTATATATCCGCTTATTTGTTAGAGGATGCTGCTCCTGAGAGTGACTCTCCCCTCCCATTCCAGCTAATCCATGCTCTCCTGCTAAAACTTGTGGGCTGCTGGTGTCTGTGCAAAGGGACTTCTCTTTCCCCAGTCACATGGCAGATGATGCCACTCAAGCTTACCTTCCCTTTTCCCCATCAGTGTGCTTACCAGTCACTACTGGCTGGTGTTTTCACTCTGTATCTAGAAACTAAAGGGGATTTTCTGACCTCAGTAAGCCCCATAATTTTTCTTCTATTCAAAAGAAGTTATTCTTCAGTCATTAGATGAGTAAATTGATTTACTTTTATTCATGTTTTGCTCTCTTACAACCATATTATTAATGATGCTGAAATTAATGTTTGCATGAGTACTGGAGACAGGTAGGCACTGATGAGCAAATAAAATGTATGACGAAGAATATGGAAAACGAGTGTGTTTTATGCCAACACATGAATTATGCATACAGTGAAGTTTTTAATTTTATAGTCAGAGATTTGCATTCCAAAATAGAACTGAATTTCTACAGCTGATCATGAACAGAATAAGAGCTATTAAGCATTTTATAAAATGTCAATTTATAGGTACTTTTTAGGGTTTTTTTGCAAAGTAGGGAATGGACTTTGTTAGACTATTCGCCTGTATGTTTCTTGATCACACTGCTGCCATAACATTCTTTATATATTATGACCTCTACTTCTATCACATTCAAAATTAAACACACATTTCAGGGAACTTGGTCAGGTGACAGTGGCAGCTGATAATGAAGTAAGGAGGAAAATAATTAAAGATTAATTTCTGTGCATTTAAAAATGAGGCCTGAAGGATCTAGGAAGCTGGTGAGTTTGTCATTTAATTATAGGGATAATGCTGGAGCAGGTTATGGACACAGAACAAACCCACATGAAGCATGTGTTTCCTTCCTGGTTTTAGAACTCTCTTAGGCTGGTGGTAGTTGAGTTGGTAGGATTGCACCACTGAAAGTAGTAAGGATGCAGTATGTCCACCTGATATTTTAGGTATAGTTTTAGCCTTTGTCTGTAGCACCTGAACTGTGCTATACCATTAGAGTTGCACTACCCTTTAGATACTTATTCCACAGTTCCTGGCACAGGTGTTTGAAGCAGTGATTTGGGGGAGATTTTTAAAGGGTGTGTGGAACCCAAGAGGATTGTGGCAGAAGTGGTCAAACACCCACAATTTCATTAGAGATTCCAGAACATGTTCCATTTCTTAGATCTCTCCTCAAAATGCCAGTAAGGCAAGGTGAATGGCGAGCTCTTGCTCATATGTTAGAGCTCTTCCAATGTTCTTGAGGCATCTGGAGCAGCTGCAACAAGGCAGTAGGGATTGTTCCAGGAGCACCTGTGGAGGGCCAGACACCAAACCAGGAGTTCAGCATTATCATAACAGTGCTGCTGAAGGTAAGGACCCCTGGAGTAGCTTGCTTTGTCTACTACTTGCATGTAAGGTTCACTGTGTGGATCTTCCCTGATATTTCTTTCTCTGACCCTCAAGATAGTTGTTCAGTAGCTTGTGATCCAGTCTCCCTGGTGTTCTCTAGAAAGTTCATTGTGAAGCAGTACTTCTAAATTACAAAATATGAAGTGTTAGTGTTTGTAACTGTAACAGTGGCTCACATCCCTTTGAGTGATGTGCAATAAAAGTGATTTCTTTCAGTTTAGAATTCCTATGTTTTCCTCCAAACCACTCAGTGTAGGGTCTAGGAATGGTAGAGGCATAAAATCACACAACAGTACTTAGAATTGAGTGATTGGAATGGGTTATTGAGGGGAATGGGAATCAATGGATGGGGAAGGAAGGGGAGAATTCTGTGGTTCAGTTCATTTGAATGCACAAAAGTATATGTATGGCATACAAAACCAGAGCCTCAATAACCTCTGCCCAGAGGTTTATCGTAAGGCTCAGTTCAATTAAAATATTTTTAAACCCTTTGAGAAATAGTTGCTATCTTACTTACTCAGAGCCGCAATACCCACACCTATTTCACACACAAAATATATTATATCCAACTTCAAGAGCCGTGCATTACTGTCATTACTGTCCTGTGGTCTGCGACTATAGCCTGGAGTTGTCCGGAATTGGACTCTATCAAATTGGTGTTTTTCCATCTCTAATTATTCTGTCTAAATTTGCACACAAAAATAATTGTAATAATATTCTGATAAACGATGCTTTCTATAATTCTACAGAGTTTAGGTTTGTTTCACCTTTAGTATGTATGGTTGAAGTTTTGATTGACAATCCTATCCATTACTGTTGCCTATTTTTATGGCACATTTATAAAAGCTTTAATTATAACTTGAATTAGGAATTTCGGAGAGTACAATCTATCATCGTGCAAAAAACATTTTTTGTCAGAGAAACTACATGGTATGGGTGGTGTACGTAAACTACTTAGATTAAAATGTTCATAGCGGTCACGGTGGACCTAATAAAAGTGCACGCTTGACTGAGACATGGGGTTTCATGCTAACTCACCTGCCAACATTTTGAATTTCAATGCAGTAAAGTCTTTTGAAGGACATACAGTTTGAAATGATGGCAGCTTGTTCAGTTTTGCATAAGAGTTTCATTAGCTAATATTGTAGGACCCCAATAAGTGGAAGTGACAATTAGATTTTACTACTCCTGAGTTTTTGTAATAACTGCTATATTTTTGTCCTTGAACCAGAATAAACAGTGAAGACCTTTGTGATTCGATATTCTGATTTCTTTTTCTCATGGTATATCTACAGTTGGAAAGGGGCTATTGCAGTGATTTAATTACCAAGCACCAATATGAGTAATTTTGTGTACACAAACTGATTTGATAGAAAACCGTCCCACCAAAAGTGTGTCATATCAGTCTATATTGTTGTAGAATGTTTTTGAGGATACACAATCTCCACTGATAGAAGAGCAAACTTGCCTGGGAATTCTGAATCTAGCATCTCCAATTTCTCCTTGTGCACTGGAAAGTGTGAATTATGCAGCACTGATTTTAATTCAGTTTAAGATCTGGGAATTGGCCATGATTCTATTGATTTTTTTGATAAATTAAGCTACTCCAAAGTATGGTTTAAAATCTGTCAGGTAGTGAATTAAAAGCACAGGCACACAGTGATGAAGCATATGGATGCCCATATGTCAAAAGTGTTTTGGCTCTGTGCTTGTTCAATTCTGAAGTGAGAAAGGAATTGCTTAAGGCACCCTGGCATCCGTTAGTTGTCTGTCAACATAACTTGCTAAATCTCAATACTGTAATTATAATACATCTGTTGTCTCAGTTCAGAAGCAATGTAGAAAGCAGGTGTGATTTTTTTTTTTCCTTCTAAGTGCAGACTGTCACTATTTACACTCATTCAGAATTAAATTTCTTTTCCTTTTCCCCCTTCCTCCTACTTTACTTTGTCACAGTTGTTTGGGAGTAAATGGAAGTAAATCTGACATCTTTTCTTTTGTCACTAATGTTTGCCAGGTATCAGTGCAATGTATTTAGTTTCTGCCTTCTAAAGACCCTATAGTTTTTTTTATCTCTGCTCAGGAAGTTATGCTAGTGAGGTAATATGGCGTGCGCATGCATGGTGGTTTACATCTGAATTATATTAAGTGTATTTAGTATTAATTCAATGGCCATATCATTTGAAATTTACTTTCTGTGGGTTTTGGTTTTTTTCTGTTCTTGTTTTTTGTTTTGTTTGTTTACCTTTAGAGAGAAGCTAATGGCCCCAAAGTATGAGAGATTTTTCTGAGCCAAAATACAACTTAAAATGAACATAGAAACACATGGGCATTGGTACTCTACCCCTGCATGCGCCTCTCCTGACACTGTCTCCTTCCCCTATCTGTCTCCTCTTAGCTTACCCAGTTTCCTTCCCCACTTACATTTCCCTTTCATGTTCCTCCACAATCTTCTGTTTCCACTTTACCCCTACATTCAACTATTTGCCATTTTTCCTTCCTTCCCTGTTATAATATACTCTCCTTACCTCCCTCAGATTCCTTCCAGAATACCAGACCATTCTTTATCTCCTTCAGTTCCCTGTTGTACCGCACATTTCCTTGGACCCCTTCAGCCTCTATCAGGCATGCTGCTCAGTCTCTTCTTGTCGTTCCCAGATCCCATATTTCTGTGCACCCCCTCAGGCTGTCTCCTGCTTCTCACATTCCTCTAATCATAATTTCTATGCAGATTACTGACCAGTGAGACAAAGAAGTGAACATCTTAGAGGCTTTTTGACTTCAGTCCCACTGAGTACTGGGAGAAGTATCTATCATCTCTAATAGGGCTTCAGCATGAAAAGCTTGTAGGGAATCCATAGGAGGTCTTAGCTGGTGGGCAGCGTGGGCAGCCCCGCGCCGCTCCAGCGGGGAACCGGGGCAGGCTGGTGGGAACAGTGGAGCTCTGTGGTGGCCTGCTGCAGGCCATCCAAGGAGCCCAGTGGTGGGGGTTTGGTGGGGGCCTTTGCAGGCCAGGGAGTTGGCTGGGGGTTCGCTGCGGGACCGGGGAGCTAGCTGAGGGTTGGGCAGGGGTTTGGCTGGGGGTTGAGGAGCCATCTGGGGGTGGGGGTTTGGCAGGGAGCTGGGGAGCCGACAGGGGATCAGGACCCCTTAGAGTATAGGGGGGGTTGGGGGGGGTCTGGGAAAGGGTGTGCAAAAATCAAGGATGGGGGTGCCCCCCATGTGGCATGGGAGGGCCCCGTAATCGCTAAGACCACCCCTTTAGGGAATAGCTGTCATCTTAGCTGAAGGTGTTAGTCATGCAGAAAGTAAGTAGACAGGGCAAGACATTCTGAATAAAGGGAATTTTAGAATTTTGAAGCCAGGAATCTGAAATCACGTGAAACTTCTTAAGCCAGCAAACAAATACAAATCTTGCAAGACTAGCGATGGTAATGTATGAATTGGCAGCACTCTTTTTTATGTATACAGTATGAGTAAACACATTATAATCTTTTCTCAGCTATAGTAAGTATGAAAAAGTAGTTGGAAAAATAGCTTTTCAGCTGTATAGCTATAATTATAAAAAGAGCAATATAAAACTAAGTTAGAAAAGTTTGTCATTGGGCTTTGGATCAGACCCTTAAATATTCAAGTTGAATAAGACACAGCTAGAACTAACTTGGCTCCCGCCTCCCCCAGTTCAGTATTCAGAGGTCCCATTTGTGGATTTATTATCCTTAATAGTATTTAGCTATAATTGTCCAGTTTAACTTGCAGAATGGTAAATTTAATCATTTCTTAGATTTATCTTTGTATGCCTGTGCGCTTTGCTTTTTCCCTAGTTCTATTTTACACTTGAAATATTTTGGAACAATCTTATTTCCGTTAGAAAAAGATTGTTAATCAAGACCATAACAGTTGCCATTCTAGGACTATAGATAGATGTGTTGTTCATCCAGTCAAATGTCTTGTTTCCAACAGTATCTAATGTCATATTCTTAAAAGGTGGAAATATTAATGTTCTGTATTTAGCGGCACCATTTTTTGTATGTAACTTGATTACATTTCTTTGAGGAAGAATCATGTCTGTCTTTATGCAAATAAAGCACCATTGTTGCAACTTTTTATGCTAGGCAGAATCATTCCAAAGGGTTTTGCCAGGAAATCTATAACAAAGACCCCTCCACCCTCAGGTTCGTTCCCCTTTATGTATCTGTCACCAGGAGCAAGTACCCATCCAGCATAAATCAAACAACATTCATTGGGAGCTAACAAGAAAAATAGCTTAGTGGTTGAAAAATACAGGCAACTAAGCCACGGCCTAAATAATAACCCTGGGAAGTAAAACAATAATCAGTACATCACTGCTGATGCCTTTAATACAAATAAGAGTCAGGTAACGATCTGGATCAGGACACCAACTGTACAGGACCCTAGAGGGACACAGGTAAGCAGAGATCCTCTCTTTTTTTTCTTTCATTCTTCTTCCTTCTCTCCAATGCTCAGGAAGTAATAGAACAGTCGCTGTCATTCAGAAGGACAACCCCGAGGCTTGTCTCCCGTGGTCTTATATCCACCCCAGTTGCTAGACAGACTACCTGTCTCTTCCTTCCAAAACTGAAAAAGGTGGGGAAAAAACATAAAGATAGGTCCCCAACATGGAGTCTTACCTATCCTTTTCTGACATCAAGATGGCAATTACCTCTTACTCACACCATAATCCTTATTTAAACTCCAATGCCATAAACACTTACTTGATGGGACTATATAGATAAGCTTTAAAAACTAGAAGTAGAGGGTTAGAGGGGTTGGGAGACCAACAACTAAATGGATAGAAATGAAATACAAAAGTATTTCAGTATCTGCAGATTTTATGAGGAACTGCTTTAAGACAGAGTGGACTGGAGAAGAAGGACTCAGAGTTGACCCCAGATAGAAGGGTGTAAGGCAGGTCTAATCAATAGGCAAACTGCGAGCCAAATCCAGATTGCCAGATGCTTCTGAAGAGATTGCAAAATCTTTTTATTTACTTATTGTGGTGAGAAAAAATGTTTCTCTGGAGTCTGGACCTTGATCATACCTTGACCAAGAAATTTGGACCTTAACAAAAAATAACTGACTACCTCTGGTGTAAGACTAAGAAGAGTAGATTAAGTAGGAGAACCTGATTAGAGTTCTTTATATTTACTATCTTTCTCATATAACTTCTTTTCTGAACCAAATTTCTTTGATCATGTTCATATTTACATTTGTGTAGGGATTTGAAAGAGTAAATTGGTCTGTAAATACTTCCTCTTATAGAAGCCTTAGGTCGCCCACTATTTCCAACCACTTTTGTTCCTCTTCTTGGGACTGTTTCAGTTTCTGCCTTTTGAGAAGCAGAGTTGTGCTGAGTTGACCCAGAGTGAATGCAGAATTCGCAGGGTCTCTAGTACAGAGTTTCTGGGGTGGGGGAAAAGCGGGAGGAGAATCACCATTTTATGTTTGGTTGTATATAAACTGAAAAAGCTATGATGACTATGTCCCCTGAGGGTTCACTCCAGTTCTCTGGTACTGCAGAGCCCAAAGTTCTTGAGAGCGAACTGGTCTTGGGGAAGATGGAATTCTCTCCTACTGGGGCTTTAAAGTCAATGCTTGGATTTCCTTGGTAGAATTGCAAACTTTAAAGATAATTGGGCTAGCTCCTCCAGTTACCCCTAAATTTTGGGAATTTTCTATGACCTCTGAATAATTGGGATTATAAAGATTTGTAATGGCATAGTATTTCCCCTACACCAAATAAATCATTTCTTTCTTAGGCAAAATTCCCACTGATTTCAAAGACAGTTCTGGTAACCTAAGGACAGAAGGATTTTGCCTCATGTTAGTCTACATTTTAATACAGCTAAATGTCTTGCGTGGCTTTTGCCACAGCTGCACACTGAGCAAATTATCTTTTATTCTGCAAATTACTTTTATCCCACTGATCAGAAAAAATGTAATAGGAAGGTTGAGTGCAATCTTATCAGTACAATACCCTGACTCCCATCAAGTATAGCTCTACACAGAGAGTAACCTTAAGTAATTACCATGACTTGCAATTCAGCTATAACAAATGCTAATATAGCTCTGCATCTAACCATAGAAAAGAAAGATAGACTGAAATGTTGACTTAATACAGAACTTCTGTAAACTGAGAGCTAAGAAGTCATGCATAAGATGAGTTTGAAAAAAGAGAATGTTCAGGAATAGATGTGTGGGAGAGAGATGTTTCCTAGAGGCAGGACTACACATTAAAAATTGGGAACTAGACTAGAAGTCTGAATGCATATGGAAATATTGAAAGTGTGATGTAGCTTTTCTGAGTATTTACAGCAAATGGACAAAACAGCAAAAACTCCCTTCAAGGTGAATACTGAATATAACTCTGAGATCACCTTTCCTGTCCCCAAAAACTGTATGCCAAAGACATGTGCCAAAAGAACTTAACGACTAAGGGTTCCATTTTTCATCCACTGAAGTCAATGAAAGATTTCCCATTTATTTCAGAAGGCACACATTTATACCTGAAAGCGGGATGTGGCACTATGTGAAATTATCTGGAGGGTTGATGCCCAGTCAGCCAGTCAAGGTAGAATAAGAAAAGGATGAAAAGAAAAGTATTTGTATTGAGTATGGAGAAAAGCAAGAGGAAGAAGCAAACCCAAAAGTAAAAGGGAACCAAGGATCTTGTTTACTTGGAAATTGCATGTCCTTGTTTATAAAAAACACAAAGTATCTAATTTTTATGGCTTTCCACCCAAACCCTTTTCAGCGTACTTCTGTTTACCACTACTCCTTGTTGGAGTACATGTGATAAGGATCTCTCCTCCAGTTTAGGGACAGAAGAAAATGCCATAAATGCTTCTCTAAGATTTATAGATGTATTATAATGCTCAAGATTCTTCAAATACAAAAGTGTATAAAATGGCATCCAAATGAATAAAGCAAGCTAAAATCTTCTTCATTACTTAAATGTTCTGCAACTCTGGAGGCTCTTCCAAAGCTGTGTGTATGAATATGCACTTGGAGTGGATCCCAAGGAACCAGATGCTGCTGTTTTATTTTAATAAAGTAGGAGAAATCACATTACCATGAAATAAGAGGGACTTGGAACTGACACTTCGTGCTTCTAAAGGGATCTGTTCATTCATCTAGCTCTTTTTGCTTCCTGCTTGTTAGAGTTAATCTATCCTAATTTGGTTGAGGCTTGATCTATACTAGCAATTTATGTCAATGTAACTGTTGCCCAGGGATGTGGAAAGTCCACGACCCTAAGTAACGCATCTGTACTGACCTGACTTTGAGTGTAGAGAGTACCATGTCATCTGAAGGGCTTCTCCCATTGACATAGTTATGGGGAGGTGGATTAACTATGCCCACAAAAGAAGCCCCCCCAGTGGCATATAGGCAGCATTTTCATTGCAGCACAACAGTGGTATACCTGCATTAGTTTAGCGGCATCGCTGAAACATTTTAAGTATAGACAGGCCCTGATTCATAAACCCTGAGTATAGACTTTGGAGTAGAGAGCAACTGGGGCCATGTACACACGATCGCTTTATTGCGCGATAAGGCTCCTTACCGCGCAATAGAGCTTGGAGCGTCCACACGAGCATTTTCCCTCTTGCACGGCAACACCCTCTTGCCCCGCAACAGTTAAACCGCTCAAGTCAAGAGTGGTTAGGCTTATCGTGGAACAGCTGTTGACGGATGCTCATGTGGACAGATTTTCCGCATTAGACAGCCTCCGGAAATGTCCCAGAGTGCCAATCCAGGCCACTCTGGGACATTGGAGCTGTCAAATATGTCAATTTCACTGCTCTAGCAGAGCAGTGAAATTTGACTATTATTGGAGCTGCCACCTGAAGCCCCAGGGCTGAGCTAGGGGGCTGGCCCGAACCCGCTGCCCTCGCCCGTTTGGGCCAGAACCCCTGCAGCTGGACTAGGGGGCTGGCCCGAACCGGCGAGGGCAGCCGGTTCGGGCCAGCTTCCTAGCTCAGCCCTGCGGCTTCGGGTGGCAGCTCCAATAATTCCAGTGCTCAGCTAGAGCAGTGAAATTGACATATTGGGGACAGTACTGAAAATACTTGTTTGAAAAAAAGAAAAGAAAAGAAAAGGCTGGCTTTGAATAATGTGATTACCGTCTTCATTTGGTTATTAGATAACTTTAAAGCACTATGAGCCTGAACATGGTTACATTTACATTGTTAGAGGTAAGGATTAACTCCATTAAAGTCAGTGGTGGTAGGGTATGTATGGAGTTAATGTGAGATCAGAATCAGGCCCTCTGTGTGCTGTTCTCTGGTGTGCTTTGAATGTAAGCATTACCACATAAAGAAATTCCTTCAGTTTCTTTTGTGTCATACGGGGAAAGGGATGAGAGGAGTACTCCATACGTGAGGCCTTAACCCTACACACCTCACTCAGGCAAAATTTCTGTTGTCTTCAACGGGACTCATGTCTGAGTGAGGAGTGTAGAGTAAGGACTCAAACCAGACTTCTTTGAGGATGTTTTTGAAGGCATGGGCCTTGGTTTTGAAAAGCTACTCACACAGGAACGGTAAAAACACACAACTATACTTAGACCAGAGTGGTTTTCCTACGTTGTATAATTCTGATTTTTCATCACTGCCGCCCAATCCTAAACTAAGGCTTTCTTCCTGAATAGAAGTAAAATGTTCCAGATCTTGCAGTGGAGAGGGCTTACTATTTGAGACTGTGCAAGTTGGATTTATGGCATACAGCTCAAGAGCTAAGGTTGCCTGGAGCAGTTTTTATGCTTCATTTCAAACATTTTAACAAAATCCATTGCTGGGTGTTTGTGCCTCCTGACGCACTTGAAGTGCTGGTAATGTCCTTGATGCTGTACAAAGTAGACGGATAGTTTTAATACTGTGACATCTGTAATCCGGGGCTCCTGGGATAACCGCCCAAATATGCAAAGATCAGGGCAAGCTGCAAAAAGGAGAGCAGATTCTCCCAGCACTGGTGGGTTACCTGGAGCTAAATTTCCCAACCAGTCACAAACAATGCTTCTGATCCCCCACATTGGATATCAAGAAGCCACCATAAAATATATTCAGCCCCCTTTACTGCATTTCTGCCACTGGTCCCCAATATAGCCACTGGGTTTGGTAAAGAGAAAAGTTGCTTAAACTCCAAGCTCATTACCCACAAAGATTTCTCCTGACCCTGAAAGGTCAGCCACATGATACAGAACAGTATAGGTTTGGATCTTACGCAAAATATCATGCTGCCAGCCAATCCTTTAGTAACTAAAACTAAAGGTTTATTGTACAAGGGAAGAAGAACTGAGAGTACTGTTAAAGAGTTAAAGTTATCACATACATACAATAATTTAAAAGTCCAATACATCAGGTTTCCAGTAGAATTTGAAGTATGCAGATCTTAGGCATACATCCAATAACTGAATGGATTTAATTCCTTTGTTTCACAGCTTCACAGTTGTTAGAAATCCAGTTCAAAGGAATATAGACCAAATAGTCCAAGTGTAGAGTTTGCTCTAATTCTCCCATGAGAATTATCAGGGTGATTCCAAGCTGGTGCTGGCTGGCATCTCAGTCCTGTGGCCCAAACTTTCCCTGAGAAGCTTGGACAGATGTGAGACAAAGGGATTATGTTCCCAACTTCCTTTTATAGTTGTAGCAAGGTGGGCATTTGCAGGTCATTTCTTCATATGGGCTTTGATGACAGTTCACAGATACTTCCTTAAGTGGAAAATAGTAATGTATATTGTCCTTTGAAGTAAGACCTTCACCTCTTGGGCACCATGGGTAATTAGCTGCATTAGCACCGTTTATAGACAGTTTACATTGGTACATCAACGGTCCACCTAGATGTTCCTGTTCCCTTTTGACCTCTTCAAATAGAACAATAGTAACAGATAGGGAAGCAGTTCATCTATCTTGCTAACCTCTAACAATATAGATGTGAACATCATTGAGTAACTACTAAAATATTCATGCATATCATAGCCCTAGCCTACTTGTAACACTCCCATTGTGTTTTCCTGCCATATACTTTCAAAGGTTAGATTTGGGTCATGTATTTTACAAAATGGCTTGGCCTTTTCAGGCTTAACATGACATCATCTTTTCCATGAGTCTTAGGAATATCCAAAGATTTTATATTATCTATTAACTGCTGACAGTTGCATTGTGCTCAGCAGTAAAATAGACATACAGTTTTGATTCAAAAAGTTTATAAACTATGGAGCTAAGTCCTGCTCTTGCAGAGAACTAAATTTTATC
>VOCT01072364.1:0-15182 GCA_007922175.1 Pelusios castaneus
GGAACAAGCATAGCTCTAAAAAAAAAAGCCAAAAGGGTGGTGGGGGGGCTGATAATATTTTATTACTTACTACCGTGTGGTTTGCAGGTCGTGGAGAACATGGACGCCTTTACCAACCCTGTGAGACCCCCACGCTTTGTTTTGGCTCCAACCTTTAACGACCCTTGGAGAAAACACTGCGACATTGATGGTTCGGAGGAGGATGAGGCCAAGATGTTGACGGACCCTGACACCGGGAAGCGGCCTGACGAGCTCGGTGGCCCCACGGAGGCAGACAAGGCCCAAGGAAAGAAACCGGTGCAGGTAAAGGAACGATAAGTGGCGGTTATGGAGGGGAATGTGGTGTGGGGGTTAAAAGTACAAAGCAAGCGGTGTTTGGGACTTACAGCTTTTTCTGAAAATTTTCGACAGCTCGACGACGACTTTATACAGGCCTTTGAGAACCTACACACCGGCAGTCCCGTGCGAGCAAATGTGTCTTGCATCTGCTGTTTTTGTACCTGTTTGAAACATAGCTCTGAGAGGGAGAGCGAACCGGCTCAGACTCCTTCGTGGACGGCATCCATTTTCACAGGGTGCTGTAAAAAGTGACACTAAACCAGGCGATTAAAAAAACAAAAAAACTCATTTAAATGCACTGGTGTGAACGTGTTTTCTTTATACTTGCGTCAGTTACAAGCAACAGTCATGCCAAAGCAGGCGGCTCTTTTAAAAAAAATCTATTACACCCCAGGGGAAGTGGGGAGCTTCGGAGGGGTGAACGCTCTTTTTCAAGAGGCCAAAAAGCATAGCAAAACTTTGAACAGGGGTGTGGTAACCGCTTGGCTTTCGGACCAGGAGGCTTACTCTTTACACAAACCGGCCCGTATACGTTTTAAAAGAAACAAGACGGTCGTTTCAGACGTGGACGCGCAATGGCAGGCGGATTTGGTGGATATGCAAAGATTCTCCAGACACAACAGCGGCTTTAAGTACATCTTAACAGCGATAGACATTCTATCCAAATATGCCTGGGCCTTAGGCCTCAAAGATAAGACGGGGTGTGAAGTAGCCAAGGCCTTTAAAGCCATTTTCAGCGAAGGTCGCGTGCCTCAAAAATTACAAACCGATCGGGGAAAAGAATTTTTAAACAAACCTTTAAGCGGGCTGTTAAAGCGGCACGGCGTCCACCATTTTGTGACTAATAACGAAGTCAAAGCGGGGGTGGTGGAGAGGTTTAACAGAACTTTAAAATCTCGGATGTGGAGATATTTTACCTCCCGCAACACCTTTCGCTACATCGACGCGTTACCCGAGTTTATAAAGAGTTACAACCGGAGCTTTCACAGAACCATACGGGCCAGACCCGTTGACGTTAACCCCTTGAATTCTCTGAAGGTGTGGAAAAGAGTATACGGAGACGTTTTAAAAGTAAAGCCGGCTGTTGGCCCTTTTAGAAAAGGCGACCACGTGAGGCTGTCTAAAACCAAAGGAGCTTTTGAGAAAGGATATGAACAAACGTTTACCGACGAGATATTCATAGTCGATGAAGCCTTAACCGCGGGCCAAAGGCCCGTATACCGAGTAAAAGATTACGAGGGTGAGACGGTAGCTGGATCTTTTTACCCCGAAGAACTGCAAAAAGTAAGCTCCAAGCGGGACAGGGTTTACAGGATTGAAAAAGTTCTAGCGGCGAAAGGAAGAGGGAGAAAAAAGCAGCTGCTGGTGAAGTGGCTGGGGTGGCCCGAGAAGTTTAACAGCTGGGTGGAAGCTTCTCAAATCTGTGAAGGGGGAAAATGAACGACGGGGGGTTTTACATCACTTTGCCCAGCAACGCCAGCGCTGGGGTTTTTCCCCAAAACACCAGCTGGAACTTTACCGTGCAGCTCATTAAGCCTTTGGATCTCCCGGGTGCCTGGGAGGTGGGGTTGGTGGAAATACAATACCCGCACAGTTGGGACAACATCAACGAAGACGCCCCTTTTGAAATCACCTGCAGAAATAAGCAATGGAATTACAGCCTACGACAAGGTTATTACTCGTCCGTATCCGAATTGCTGTATCACATGAACGGTGTCGTGACTCGTCATCCTGCCCCACCCGAGGTGATCATGAACTACGATCCTGTGGGTAGAAAAGTTAGACTTAAGTCCGCTGATGACGCTTACATGCTTTCTACCAGAGGAGAGCTGGCTAATATTTTGGGGGTGTTTCCCGACAGCCGCATGAATAAAATTCCTTTCTCAGCCGACATCACAGGAGGTTTTAACTCCTTGTACCTGTACACGGACATCGTGGAATACCAGTTTGTGGGTGATTTTTCCGTTCCCCTCTTACGCTGCATACCCGTCCAAGGCAAGAACAACGAGTTTGTCACCATTACCTACGATAAACCGCATTACGTCCCCGTCAGCAAACATCACATTGACACCATCACCATTGAAATAAAGACTGATCAGAACAGACACGTCTCATTTCGCTTCGGCAAGGTGATCGTCAAGCTGCACCTGCGTCCCCGGAAAGGCTTCTAAAAGGAGGGTGAAAAAAAGCACTATGGTGACCCTAAAAAATTACGGTGACCCCACCGCCTACAGCAACTATTACAAAGCCCAGGCCGGATACGCCCTTCCTGGTTATCACGGGACCCCTGTGATGTACGGGGCCGGCGTGGGTGGAATATTCCGTAGCCTCTTTCGAAAAGCCGTTCCGCTTTTCAGGAGAGGGCTAGAGATTATTAAACCCCACGTCAAATCCGCCGCTCAAAACATAGCTAGAGACGTGGTAGGACACGTCTCCCGTGCTGTTCTGGAGAAGGTGAGGGAACCCCCCGCCCAGGAGGGGTCGGGGCTGGTGTACATCAAAAGGAGGAAGAGAAAGAGAAACACGTCATACCCGCGACGCCAAGGTCCCCCGAAACCCTTTAAAAGAAGAGCTCTGGTGCGCCGGGCTAGCCAGAAGCGAAAGACCAAGGGGAGGAGAAATAGGAAACATGCTCCACGTGGTAAAAGAGATCTATTTTAATCAACATGGCTTTCGTTCACTGCGGGTCTGAAGAGTGCACCAAATCTGAATTGGACTTGTTCCAAATAGCCCCCACGCAGACCAGCATTGAGAAAAGCATTTACATCGAGGTCCCGCCGCTATCGGCCATTACAGAGGCGGCCCCCCTTGACTTTTTTATAGCGGGGAACGGAATAGATTACCTGGATTTGAACAATACGCTTCTATACCTTTGTTGCAAGATCGTAAAGGGAGACGGAACCAACCTCGCCCAGGACGCCGCGGTGGGCCTGGTGAATTACCCCGTGGCATCCGTTTTTAGTCAGCTGGACGTCACGCTGGGAGACCGACTCATAACTCAAAGCAACAACTGCTACCCTTATCGGGCCTTTATAGAATCGGTGCTCAATTACAGTGGTGACACTCTTGCTACGCAATTTTCCAGCGGTCTGTTTATTAAAGACACCCCCGGGCAACACGAAGCCGCGGAGCTGGACGGCGAAAATCTAGGGTTTGTGAAGCGTGCAGGTCTGACGGCTCAGAGCAGGACGATCGAGCTGCTGGGCCATCTACACAGCGACCTATTTTTTCAAGAAAAACTTTTGTTGAACGGCGTGGACGTGAAAATTAAACTGACGCGCAGTAAAGATGCCTTCTGCTTAATGGGCGCTGCAGCCCCAGGTTATAAACTGCGCATTGTATCAGCGTCCCTTTTTGTGAAGAAAGTCCGGGTGAGCCCGGGCGTCCGTCTGGGGCATGCGGAGGCCCTGCTCACCGCTAATGCTAAATACCCTGTGGACCGTGTGGGAATGAAAGTGTTTAGCATCCCCGCAGGAAGCAGGGTCAGTAACCAGGAAAACCTGTTCTTGGGACAGCTACCCAAAATGCTTGTCCTGGGTTTCGTGGATAACGACGCCTTCAGCGGCAGTTACACTAAAAACCCCTTTAACTTTAAACATTATGATATTAACTTTGTGGCCTTGTACGTGGATGGCGAACAGATACCGACCAAGCCTTTGCAGCCGGACTTCGAGGCCGGGCTTTGCGTGAGGGAGTACATGAATTTGGTACAGACGGCCGGTAAACACATGAAAGATCGTGCGCTGCTCATTGACCGCGTGCAGTTTGCCCAGGGTTATACCTTGTTTGCCTTTGACCTCTCCCCCGACCAGGAATGCGCTGATCACTATTCCCTGATAAAAACAGGAAACCTGAGAGCAGAAATACGTTTTGCGAAGGCTTTGACGGCCACCGTCAACATGATCGTGTATGGTGTTTTTGACAACGTCATAGAGATCAATCAGAGGAGAAACGTCCTGTTCGACTACATGTGAGCATGGACACCGTGCAGCTCTCACGTATTTTACTGGCGGACCCTGCCACACGAGAGACTTTCTTAGACGTGTTCCCCAGCGATTGGCTCCCCAGAAGGAGGCTGTCTCGGAGACCCCTAGGTTTGGTGGTCAACACGCACCCGCACAACCAGCCTGGTGAACACTGGCTCGCTTTGTACCTGACAGAGGGAAACCGCGGAGAGTTTTTTGACTCGTACGGGCACCCCCCAAACAGCACGTTGTTCCCCGGTACCATCGTGAAATTTTTAAACAAAAACACCACCGACATCGCGTTTCACACTAAACAATTGCAGGACCCCCGCTCCGTCGCCTGCGGCTATCACTGCGTGTTTTTCTTGCATCACCGTAGCAAGGGTTTACCTTTTGACCAGATTTTGAAATTGTATTCTAATGATTCGGTGCAAAACGACCAAATGGTGGTAAATTTTGTAAGAAAAAGTAAATACTTGGGCATGCCTAGTTTTGCTCAAAACATGTTTCAGCAAGCCCAGACATGTGTATCTTGCAATGAATTTTACAGCCGTGTTTCTCAATAAAGCACCCCAGGCGTGGGGTTTAAAGACAATTTGTGTTTGGTGGTCTTTTTGTGTTTGTTTTTTAAAAGGACCAATTCAGAAAAAATACACGTGACAAATAAAATTTTTAAGAAGTCTACAAGATTTTTTTATTTAAAGCAAAAATTGTTTTTCAGAGCACGAAAAGAAATTACAAAGTGAGCCATTTGGCTCTTTTAGCCAGTTTTCGTTTTTTAGAAGGCAAAAAGTTTTCACGATCTGCTTCGGGATCAGCCGTTGAGGCCTTCAGGCTCTCCAAAAGATCTCTATTGGTCGCGTTGCCCATGACGGACGATGGCACGTTTAGTTCTGCCATGGCGTTCATGAACGCATCCCAGCCTCTGGGCACATGTTTGCTGGGAACGGAACGCGTCTGGGTGACGGCCTTGACTAAGTCGAGTATGTTAGACCCGTTAACCACCGAGCCTTTGTACACGAAAGCCCCTTTATCGTTCCACGAAGATATATTTTTATCCTGCCCCAGTTTATTTAGCAATACGGTTGCATTTCTCTTATAACGCTTACCGACGCTATCCAGTATTTCCTGAGCAACAGAGTCAAAGGTTTTGGGTGTTTCTGGGGGATTGGCGGGGCCGTTCTGTTCCTGTTCCGGGAGAAAGAGACTTATTTTCCCTTGATCCAAATCGTTCTGCTTCACGTAGGTTAGGTACCTTTGAAGCACGGCGGTGTATAGTTTAGCTTTTTTGTATTCGTCCAAGTCAGTCCTTTGAAGAACAGACCTCATTTCACTATCCAGCAAGCGAGTTGCGGTCTTTCTGATATTTTCCTCCGGTGGAGGGGGAGCCCTTAATTGCTCCAACTGGCGGGTGGGCACCAGGTACATTTTTTCCGCATACTCCATTACTGATTAGTCAAAAGTCCAGATATCAGAGGGATAGCGAACCTTAACAGAGGTCCGATAAATCCACCGGACTGCCTCACCAGATGCTTTTTTCTTTTAATCGAGATCCTTTTATTACCCAGGGTTTTTATCAACGTGCGTCTCTTTTTCAGCACACGCACTTGATTTGGTGTCAAAGGTATGTTTCCTTTCAAAGTGTTCAGAGCTATTTCTGAGATGGCCGCTACTAAATCATCAGAAGCCGAACACAGTATAGCTTTCCTTTGCCGCGGGGACGAATCGGTAAGTAATTTCAAAAGGGCCAGGTTTCTTTTCATGCAGATAGACATGTTTTCCGGACGGCGGTCCCCGCTGTTAAGAAGGACCCTCTGAAAATTCATCTCTTTTTATACCCGGCTGTTCTTTTTAAAGTGTAAACCACCGGCCAATCTGGAGGGAAAAGACCGGTTCTTAGTCTATAAGCCTCTGGCGTGGAAGCATTTAAATCCACCACCAGGTAACCGTATGGGTTTCTGGTAGCGTCCTCAAAAGCTTCTAGAAAGAATTGCGTCTTACCCGGGTACATTTGCCGGGCGAGCGTGGTAATTTGTAATTTATCCCTGGGGTTTTTGAACAGAACCATGTATTTGGCGTTCAGGTTAATTGTGCGACTCTTCTTTCCCTGACAAAACACGTTCTGAACTATGTACATAATGCTTAGGTTCCTGTGATGCACGTACTTGGTAAAGGCTTTCTCAATTTCGTCGCTTTCACAAGCAGAGTTCATCAGATCGTCTACGATAACCATATTTACTTTATCGGTAGGAAACAACCGGTCATCATCAAAAGCACCTGGCAGCCCCTCCACAAAATTGATAAAGGGATATTTACGGAGTAGCTCTTTATACAGAGGCTGCCAACAACTATAACACCACACGATGTTCTCAGGCATAACAGACAGCATTTTTTCGGCATTATCCAATACGTTTTTTATAAAGTAACTTTTCCCGCAGTTGCTAGGCCCAGCGAGAATTACAGAAAAAGGATGTTTCCACCGTGTGTCCATTTTTTCAATAGCCGTAGGGCAGCGTTTTAAACCCTTCTTTGAGGACCCTCTTGTTGTAAACCACTTTTTGAGTTTTCTTAAGGGTTTTGGTCTCTATTTCCCAATGTTTTTTGTTTCTTACGATAGAGGGGTGCTGCACCTCTATCTTTTTGGAGGTGTTTTTTCCAAGGTCCGTGCTGTAGTGCAGGACCAACTCTTTTAAACTGTCAAAGTTGATTTTTTCACAGTTTGCTACATTCAGGGTAATCCCTTTCACTTTCAGACAGGCCTTTCCCCCCGACAGCTTGTACCCGTACGTTTTTGGACCGGCTGACACAAACTCGGTGATGTGCTCATCTGGTGGGATTTCACTGGTGAGGTCCCCTAAATAATCCCCCAGAGGGGGATTCCACTCACCCTCCCTTTGCACAAATATCACCGAGTCAGTGTCGTGGTACAGGCAACGCTCTTGCAACCTGTCTAGCAGGTTGTACAGTTCCAAGCGGGCATAAGCGGTGGTGAAACAGGCAATGAAGATGTTGGTGTTGCCAGAGACTGTATAGCGGTCTTTGGCGTGTTTCCAGGACACACACGCTGTTTCATCATCGATAAACTCGCAGGATGAAACCTCGTAATTAGGGGAAAACAGATACTGAAAGAGTTCGTCAGGGTCTCTCACGATACTGGTTTTGGGCAAGTTTGTTCTTTGACCGAATTTACCCCAGAGAGAATTTAAGAACAGTTTAGCGATTTGACGCTTAGCGGGGTTCACGGTGATTTTGTACGGGCGTAAACGCACGTTTTCTTTTTGATAGAAATCGCTAATGTACTTATTTCGTTTTTCTTCATCCGTGCACCAGCTGGGATACCCCGAAGCCTCTTGTTTCTGACGCAAGTGTAATTTTATGTACTTTGAAAAGAGTGCATCTGACTTTTCTTTAAAATGCCAGATTTCGTAGATTTTAGCCACCGTGTACCCCTTCGCTACAGCGGCGTTTAGCTCCACCGTGCACCAAGTCCCCAGAAGGGCCCGCTCCTCATCAGGGTGGGTGCAAGTTTCCTGCTGCTCGGTCTCCGCGCAGGTTCGACAGAGCGGGAACATGAGCTTGCCGCCTACCCTGACGGGGAGCAATGGGAAAAAGAGCCCCCGCGGGGGAAACACTTTAACTTTTGCAATGCCAAAATAATTTGAGAGAGGTCCAAATTTGTCCGAAATGATATCGGGGTGTCCGAGGGGGTACTCTTTGGTTTTGTTTACGAAAGGGTACAGGCTGGTAAAATCGTAATAGTGGATTTTTTCACCGGGGTTGGGCTTGTAATACAGATGTACCGCATTAGTCCTGCCCCCAAAAAGAGCGTCCCTCGGAACCAGAGGCCGAGGTAGTTGGGTTTCCTTTAAAAAACCCACAAGCTCCCTGTCCGTTTCTATCATGGTCTCCCACTCGTGGCCCCAGAGAGTCCTGACCTCATACCCCCGGCTTCTCAGATAGTCGGCCTTGTGCTGCGCCTTATAATAAAGAAACCCAAAAGTTGTCCCCGTCATAGGGTTTAAAGCTTTTTCACGGTAACAGGTGATGCACCCGTGGAAAAAACAACCGTTAAACTCAAAGGCCGTGGGCACGCCATCAATGACGGCGTAACCGTCTAGAAAGTAGGAGCCTACCTGAACCTCCCCTTCTTGTAGCGCATGACGTATCTTTATCTTTTCTTTGTAAGCAATGTACATCAACCACTGAATAGCCGGAGTAGAATATCTCTTTTTCTGCCTGTGATAGTTGTCGGGAGGGAGAAGGGCTATCGTCTTAGCCTCTAAAAACTTAAATCTGTACATGGCCATGCAGACGGATGCCAGAGTTATGTACTGGAAAGGATCTATACATAATTTCACCTCCTCAAATTTACCAGGGGCTCTCTCTACAATATCAAACTTTGTCGTCATGTTCATGATCTCCTTTCTGTACAGCAGACAGGCCCGCCTCAAAATTTTTACATCCTGCTGGCAGTAATACGCAAGCTCTTTCTTTAAGTCAAACGTCCTATTTTGATTGTCCCTGTACCAGTCAAGAAAGCCTGCTTTCTCCTGGGGCATCATGCTGTCCACCCCGTAGTGCTCCTCCCCGGGCATAGGCCCCACATAATTTTGGTTTTCCAGAGTATTAAAAAAATGTGGAAAGTATCCTTTGGCATCTTCAAACCCCATAGCCAGCGGGAGCTTGCTAAGTTTCATGGGGAGGAAGTTCAGAGAGTCTATAAAACGGATGCCCAAAGCCTTAACTTCCACACACATCAGTTTACTGCCCTGAGTTATCAATTGCACATTCATCTTTTCCTTCAGTAACTCCTTAACCACAAAGTAAGCATCGTAACCTTTGGAATTGTGCGCTATGAACGTGTACTTCCGAAACTTCTTGCCAATAAAGGTTTTAACAAAGTCAAAAAGACACTCACTACCCTTGAATTCCCAAGATTTTTCCGGCTTCAGGGACACGGCAAAAATGTAATTGGGCACGTGCACCCCCGTCTCCTGCATGCACTCAAAATCGTAAAAAATATACTTTTCTGACTTCTCAGGCTTTCTAATGCTGTCTAGAAAACACAAGTGTTCGTCTATACCAACTTTAGGGAAAATCCTGCCGTGACACTGCTTACAACGCCGGCCTTCACACTTATGACCTTTGTCCACATAAGACTCACAACTCTCGCACAAAGTTTTAAACCGACATTCGACACGATTTTTAGATGCTGCTTCTAAATGGCCGTCTAAACACTCTTTGGACCGACAATACAGCCTACAGCTGGGGCATCTCTTGAAACCTCTCTGACCCCTGACTGTGTTTTCTGAGCATGTTACGCTCAAGCAGAGGCGGCAGCGGTAACTGCAAGAGTGGTCGTGACTGTACACCTGGTGGCAAAACTCGCAATAATTTTTGGCCCCAAACAACCTTTTCACGTCCAAAACGCCATAGTAATGGTCTTCGTGCAGCAGGACAAAAAATGTCTTGGGGTACACAGGGCCCCCCGTTTTAAAAAAACCCCAACGACCTTTCGTCGTATAAAGAACCACCTGAATATTAACACGCAAATGCTGTTCAACCATCGCTATGTCACTGAGCATCACCTTTTTTCGATCTGACCACCCCAGGTCTCCATGCAGCTTTCTCGCCCCCTCTAATAATTCTGCGTCTGTAAGCCTGCACCCCGACATGGCGGCCAAGAGCCCACCAGCAAAACACAGATTTGAGTCAGCGTAAGTCAAGTCTACCAAACACTGCCTTTTTTTATGAAGAATTTCGCTGTTAAGGATCGAATTCAAAACCCTACGCCCGCCCCCGCCTGTGTTTTTTACAACGGTCACAACGAGGCGTAACGTCCCGTCGACGTGCACCTCTCTATTACTTTGTAACAGTTGAGCAGTGTGATTTAAAAAATCTTCAGCGGAGAGTTCACCCCTGTTTCTCTTGACCGAAAACAGAGGGTTGGTTAAATTCCTCCCCTCCAAGCGCAACTGAATGTAATCGCTTGGGTCTACCCTACCTTGAATCTCGTCAAAAACTGACTGTATGTCCTCATGCACAGCTTCAATGACCCGCCCAGCTGAACCAATTCTCTCGAGATTGACAAAACGAAATTCCTCACTGTACACCACACCCCTAAATCTAGGTAATTCCCGCCGCCAGCTCCTCACCCGCTCTATATACGTCTCAGGGTGGGGTTCTGAATTTACCCCAGACTCCATGGGAGAGCTTTCTGGGGGGTATTTTAAACCGCCAACCCCGGGATCAGTTTCCACCTCCTCATGCTCAAACACATCACTAGTGGACATCTCTTTTTGTTTTTTTCTCCTCATCACCTCCTTAGCCTTTTTTAAAATCTTTAGAGCGACCCTGGCTCGTAACTTTTTGGCAGCCGCACGTTTACCCCTTAAAAGGCCACCCCCTTTTTGATTAGGGCGGGTACCCTGTGTGGATTCAAAAACAACTTCTGGAATGCTGAAATATTTTTTAACATATTTATCGACGGTTTTTGCATTTTTTACATAGTTTCCAGCCATTCTTTCTTCCGGAACCCTGGAAAATACAGTCCCCAACACCTCTCTGAATGAAGAGTCATATTTTCCCCACATCTCTTTAGAATACTGAAAAACTCTGTCAAGTGTATCAGGGTGGAGGTATGGACGTGGATAGTCATTATCATCATCATTGCTGGAGCTTTCACTCCGTGGTTTTTGATTCACAACCTCTAGAGCGCATGCTCCGAGTTTGTGAAGGCGTGTGTTTTTACACACAGTTCTCTCATGGCTCGGTGTGGTGCTGGCCACTGAGGAACTGGGGTTGTGGTGTTTTTGATTCACAACCCCTAGAGTGCGTGCTCCGGGTTTGTGAATGCGTGTGTTTTCACTCGCAGCTCTCTCAGGGCTTGGTGTGGTGCTGACCGCTGAGGAACTGGAGGTGTGGTGCTTTGTACCAGAGTCTTTTGTTTTGTCCTTGGGTTTGGCGCATCTGCGCTCGGGGGTTTCCTGTTGCTTCATCAGGGCTCCTTTGCTGTTTTGCACAGGTGCTGTTGTTAAAAGTTTTGGAGGTGTCCCTGGAAAGTCAACTATAACAACATCAGAAGAGCTGCCCGGGCCTAAGAAGGAAAAGAACAAATGTTCCAATTTAAAATCCAGTTGAACTTTTTTTTTTTTAAATAGAAAAAAAAAAAAAAACCTTTACTTTACCACCCTGGCTAAATACCAAATTCAAAATAAAAAAACCCAATATATTTACTGAAAGTCAGTTCACTGTCAGTCTTTGAGGTTGGTAAATTTTCAGCTGACTCTTTTCTTTTTCTTTTGAGCTTGTTTATCAGCAGGGCATCAAAAGAGCTGTCCGTGCCTAAGAAAAAAAAAGAACAGATGTTCCAATTTAAAATCCAATTAAACTTTTTTTTTTTTTTTTTTAAATAGAAAAAAAAACCCTTTACTTAAACATCCTGGTTAATACCTAATTAAAAATAGAAAAAACCCAATATATTTACTGAAATTCAGTTCACTGTCAGTCATTGAGGTTGGTAGATTTTCAACTGTCTCTTTTCTTTTTCTTTTGAGCTTGTTTATCAGCAGGGCATTGGAAGAGCTGTCCATGCCTAAAAAGGGAAAAAAATATTGCAATTTAACATGAAATTCAACTTTTTTTTTTTTTTTAAATAGAATAACCCAATATATTTACTGGAATTTAGCTCTCTGTCAGTCATTGAGGTTGGTTGATTTTCAGCTGTCTCTTTGCTTTTTCTTTTCAGCTTGTTTATCTGAAGACCTAAAGTTCTTTCATTTTTTGATAGTACTGTAAAGCAAACAACATTATTATAAAAGGGTCTTAACTTTTTAAAAATAATTAAAAAAACAAACTACCCATGTGCTTAAAAACACTAGGCCCAGTCACTTTTAAAAAAACACTAACATGTGCTCAGACTAAAAAAAAAAAGAGCAATTTTAAATACTTTTCAAGAAATCACTTAACTTTTAAAAGTCATTAAAAAAACAAACAAACCTTTACCATGTGCTCAAAAACCATGTTAAATACATTTAAAAAAACCAAAAAACTCAAGGCTCTGTCCCACAGTGCCTTAAAATCAGGCAAAATTAAAAAACAGGCATATACTTTTTTTAAAACAAGTCACTCTTAGAACACAGTTTATACATATCTCATCAGTTTATAACAAAATACTTTTCAAAAAAACCCCACATGTAACTTTAAAAAAAAAAAAACAAAAAAAACAAAAACCTTTGCCATGTGCTCAAACTAAAAAAAAAAAAAACAGGGCGGTTTTAAATGCATTTCAAGAAACACCCTCTGCACCACAAATTCAAACCTTAAGAACACACTGCCTTAAAATCAGGCTAAAATAAAAAACAGCCATTTTAAGCACATGCACACACTTAAAATCCAATTGCAAATATCTACCTTCTACCACAGGGTAAAGACAAGCTGGAGCATGATTTTTCTCACATGTAGGTGCACCTTTAAATTAAAAAACATGCGCAATTTAAGTTACCACAAATGCATCAAACCCCAAATTTTAAAGTTAAGCACAACCAGAATTAAAACAGGGTTTTACCTTGTCCTGGTAAAAGGCTGCTTGAAGATGTTGTTTCCATGCCAAAAAAAACCAATACTAATGGCTAGCAGGGGGTATATGTCAGTGCTTTTACTACATCACTCTTTGCTGCTTCAGTTTTTGTCTAAAAAAAAGGCAGGCTACTAGATAACGCCGGTGCTAAGCAACAGGGGAGTTTTCCCCGTTAGTGGCCGGGCGTGGCAAAGGGAATGGTCACTTAAGATAAAGCCATGGGTTCTTTATTCTACAGTAACTGTATATGTTTTTTCAAAGTTAAGAATAAGTAACATACCTAGGCCTAAGTCCAGCAGTTCTTCAAAATAGCTTCTGTGAAAAAGAAAGGGCAGGCTCCAAAAAAAGCAGATGTTTAATCCAGTTAGCAAGTTCATTTGATCACTACACCTCTTAAAAAACGGGTTCTTAAAAATGTAGTTACCCCTCCCAAAATGTTCCCCTTTGTGATCTGCACAACTGTTTTTTTTTTTAAAAAACACATCTTCTTCTTTGATTGAAAAATAAGCCTTGTAGGGCCTTCTTTTGGTACTGCACTGTAAATCGCCATCCTTAATATTACTTTGTACCACTCCCCTGTCTGCAGAACCTTGCAAATATCAGTGAATAGCTAAAGTATTTTCTACCAATCCTTACATAAAATAGATGTGCCACAGCTATAGCCAACACTTTACAACACATGTTTTTTTAAACGTATGGGGAAGGTTTCTTTAAAACATTTCATGGGGGGTTTGATTTTTATTAATGTATGACTTTGATTGCTAGAAAAATTCCTAAGGCTGTATTTTTAAATGGGGCAATCGTGTTCTACAAACTCCCAAGGTTGATTTAAACTATCCAATAGCATTCACTCAGCAACCTCCTTTACTATGACGTAGGACCGCCAGACCTGAAAACTCTACCCCTAGCTAAAAACAAAGGGTGTTTCCTTGTAGTGGTGTGGCAAGTCAGAGACCCCACCCCACACCCTGTTCCAGGCTCCCTTTCTAGCCCTTTGGCTTTATTTTAAACAGATATTTCTGGGGTGTTTTTTTTTTCCCCACAAAATGCTGCTACACACATTTCAGCTTTTTTTTTGCTGTAAGTACACAAAGACACAATAGATGGATCTCTCAAATAACATTTTTATTTAAAAGACCTGTGGCAACCTTGAAATAAGCACTTACATTTGAGGCCTTTTCCAAAGATGCATTTATTTACAGCTAACAAGGTGTTTTATATCTCTCAAATAACATTTTTATTTAAAAGACCTGTGGCAACCTTAAAATAAACACTTACATTTGAGGCCTTTTCCAAAGATGCATTTATTTACAGCTAACAAGATGGTTTATATCTCGCGTATGACCCCTCAGCATTCTCTAACTTAATCCTTTTGTATTTCTTACGCAAAGTCTGCTTCCTAAGTAGACTTCTGTAACATTTTGTGCGAATCAGCCGGTCCATACAACGCTCCAAACGGGCGTCCTCTGGTTCAGTCATGTTATTTAGAACGCTGCTAGGGTCTGAATCAAATTGCACAGCACGTACCAAGGTCATCCCTAGGTCTAAATGTTTTTTAGTTAAGTACAAACATTCCATAACGTAACCTGTACCAATAACAATGTTTAACAAACTTTCAAAACATAGTTCAGCGCACACAACCCGAAGTTTGCAGTTTATATCCTCTGAAGTCCACTGCACACAGTCGTGGCACCGTTGGCCTGGAGTGTCTATGACACAGCCTTCACAATCTTCAAACATCTTTTCCTTAAGACAGTAATTAAGGGAAGCAGAAACAGCAACACGCACAACACGCTGCATAACTTTTTTACGCTGGCGCCGCGGCAGTGGTTCAAACGTTTCCAGGCCAAACCTTCTCTTAAATTCCATATAGGCCTCAGCCCAGGCCTCATCCTCTTCAGCGGTACGTACCGGCGTCGAACAAAAACAAGGAGGTCCAACTTCATCATTCTCGCCCATTGCAATATTGTCCGGGGGTTCCTAAAAGACAAAAAAAAAATGTCAAAGAAAAAAAAAAAAAAAAGCTGTAAATCATCCACTACCCTTTTGGCTTTTTTAGAACTAAGCTTGTTCCTTTACCTGGGCCTCCTCTTCTCCTTTCTCCTGGCCTGCCAGTGTCGTTAAGAGGCTGTCAGACTGCTCCCCGATCTCTTGGGCTACGGGTTCAGGCGTGTCAAACAAAGGGGTCTGGCTGTCCATGATTTCTCCCTCTTCCTCAGAACTGCTGCTGATGTACCGTGGGGCCAAAACAGAGCGCGGAGGTCTCACGGGGGTGGTAAAGGCGTCCATGTTCTCCACGA
>VOCT01072482.1:0-10202 GCA_007922175.1 Pelusios castaneus
AGTGGGCGGGGCTTAAGTTTGACAGGAGGTGTCCCCCTTGTACTACTTTCTGCTCTTAATTTCAGCTATTTGTATATGTTACACTGCAGAAAATGAAGTTCACCTGCAGACAGAATACAAAAGTAAATATTCCAGAGCTGAATTTGGTGACTCTTTCTTCTCATGAAGATGCCAAAGAGCAGTAACACACTGTACAGCAATGGGTCACTACACTTTTGCTCAGTTCTGTGTTTTTGGTTTCAGCTCCACATGACCAGCATGGTGAAGAGACAGGCATCCTTCTGGATCCTAGGCATATAGGTAAATATCTCTCTCTATATATGTATGTATGTACAGCTGGATTCTGTGCCTCATTATTTATACAGAGCCTACAGTAGAGCAGTGTTTCTCATTGATTGACTTGTGGTCCAGTGCCTGTCTGTGGCAGTTTCCTTCCTAGTCCCTGAAGTTTCATAGAATCATAGGCTATGTCTACACTTACAAAGTTAAGTCGACTTAACAAACAGGCTACACTTTAAGTTGACCTTGTTAAGTCGACGTAACAGCAGAGATAGCCATTAGACTGCCTTTAAGTCGACTTAATCAGGTCGACTTGGCGCTAATACCCGTCTACACTGGCCTTAAGTCGACTTAAAAAATCAACTTAAGGCTTAAGTCGACCTAAAGAGGTGGTGTTATTAAGTTGACTTCAGGAAATGCTTAAGTCGACTTAATAAAAACCCAGTGTGGACGTGACTTTGTTTAGGTCGACTTAAGCATCCTTAAGTCAATCTAACTTGCCAGTGTAGACGCACCCATAGAATATTAGGGCTGGAAGGGACCTCATAAGGTCATCTAGTCCAACCCCTACTAAAAGCAGGACCACTCCCCCTAAATCATCCTAGCCAGGGTTTTGACAAACCAGGCCTTAAAAGTTTCCAAAGATGGAGATTCCACCACATCCCTAGGTAACCCATTCCAGTGCTTCAGCACGCTCCCAGTCAGAAAGTTTTTCCTAATATCTAACCTAGACTTCCCCCACTGCAACTTGAAACCATTGCTCCTCGTTCTATCCTCTGTCACCACTGAGAATAGCCTAGCTCCCCCATCTTTGGAGCATCCCTTCAAGTAGTTGACGTTTGCTATCAAATCCCCCCTCAGTCTTCTCTTCTGCAGACTAAATAAGCCTACTTCCTTCAGTCTCTCCTCATAAGTCAGTTGCCTCGGCCCCCTAATCATTTTTGTTGCCTTCCACTGGACTCTTTTTAATTTGTCCACATCCTTTCTGTAGTGGGGAGCCCAAAACTGGACACAGTATTCCAGATGCAGCCTCACCTGTACTGAATAGAGGGGAATATTCACATCCCTTGATCTGCTGGCAACATTCCTACTGATGCAGCCCAATATGCTGTTGGCTTTTTTGGCAACAAGGGCACACTATTGACTCATATCCAGCTTCCTGTCCACCATAAATCCCAGGCCCTTTTCTACAGTGCTGCTACTTAGCTGATCGGTCCCCAGCCTGTAGCAGTACATGGGATTTCTCCATCCTAAGTGCAGGACTTTGCACTTTTCCATGCTGAACCTCATGAGATTTCTTTTGGCTCAATGCTCCAATTTGTCTAGCTCTCCCTGAATCCTGTCCCTGCCCTCCAGCGTATCTATCGTTCCCCCCAGCCTGGTGTCATCCGCGAACTTCCTGAGTGTGCAAAATATCCCATCATTCCCTGACATAGTTCAGGATCCAGCAAGCTGGTCCCTGGTTTCAAAAAGGTGGAGAAACACTGCAATAGAGTATGTAAGACACTGTGCAGTAATGGGTCACAACACTCTGGCTCAGATTATGTTATCTTCAGCTCGATATGAATACTACAGTGAAGAGGAGGAGGTTTCCCTGCAGAATGAGTTGGAAGGTAAGACACCAGGACTGAATTTCAGTAAAGTTCTCTGTTTGGGACTAGGTCTCAAGCTGCCCAGTGAGATGTCTGTCTGGTCGCCCTTTGAAACTTTATGTGATGGTATTGTGTGTGCTGAAACCATTCAGCATGTGCATGTGCAACAAACTAAAGAGGGGAGACCAGACATCCTTTCTCAACGAGGCAGGGAGAAATAGAGCATCACTTAGATCCAGAGTACCTTCCTCTAAAACTGAGAGGATGGCTCCCAAGTCAATATTTGCAGATTCCCACATGCATACCGGCTTCTCAGTATCACTTGAACTGTGCACAGTGTCTTTATTGATACACAATAATTGTTAGTTGTTGCATGTTTACTATTCACTCATTCAAGCATAGTACAGTACACGCCCATTGCCACCGCCACCCCCCACCCCCGGTAATCAGCACCCAGTAGTGCGCAGGTACACTACTGCCCAGTGATACAATGCGTCTTATAAGTCCCCATGACTAAAATGCTCCCTAAGTGCCTCCCTTATGCGGACGGCTCTCAGCTGTGCCTCCCTGATACTCCTAGTGGCTGGCTGCTGGAAGGCAAACTCTAGCCGCTCAGCCTCCACATCCCATGAAGGGGGAAATTTCTCTCCCCTATTTTCACAGAGTTTATGCAGGACACAGCACGCCACAATGACGGCTGGAATATTGTCCTCATTCAAGTCCAGCCTCCCATACAAACAGCGCCAGCACCCCTTTAAGCACCCAAAGGCACACTCCTCGGTCATTCGGCACCGGCTTAACCTGTAATTGAACCGCTCCTTGCTTGGATCCAAATTGCCAGTATAGGGCTTCATGAGCCAAGGCATCAGTGGGTACACTGGGTCTCCTATGATGACTATGGGCATCTCCACATCCCCAAGAGTAATTTTATCATCGAGGAAGAAGGTCCCTGCCTGCAACTTCCGGTGTTTTGGAAAATGCGAGCATCATGCACCTTACCCGACCACCCTGCATATATGTCCGTGAAATGCCCCCTGTGATCCATGAGTGCCTGAAGCACCATGGAGAAGTAGCCCTTCCTATTAATATACTCAGTTGCAAGATGCTCTGGAGCCAGAATAGGGATGTGTGTGCCGTCTATTGCCCCTCCACAGTTCAGGAATCCCATGGCTGCAAATCCGTTGACAATCTCCCGCACAAAGCCCAGAACACGGTTAATGGCTCTGCACACTTATGAAGGGGTTAACCCAATGGTCGACCTGCCGACTCCAAACTGATTCGCGACCGACCGGTAGCAGTCTGGAGTTGCCATTTTCCACAGTGCGATTGCAACATGCTTCTCCACAGTGAGAGCGGCTCTCATTTTGGTGTCCTTGCGTCACAGGGCAGGGGCTAGCTCCTCACACAGTTCCATGAATGTGGGCTTTCTGCATTCGAAAGTTCTGTAGCCACTGCTCATCATCCCACACCTGCACACCCACACCTTGTCTCTCCTGACCAGAACCAGCGGTGCACCGTGTGCAGACGCTCTGTGAAGGAGCTCAGCAATGCGGTGCTGTTGTTCTGCATGGCAGTCACCAGCCCAGGGTCATCTGATTCCTGGTCTGATTCAGAGCTGACTGCATACTGTGCCACCAGCTGAGATGTATTCATTATGCTGAAGGCGACAGTCGAGATCAGAGCTGGATCCATGTTGCTGCAAAAGGGAGTTCCAGGAAGCAATGCGCTACTGTTGAAAATGGGCGCGAATTGCTAGTAGCAACTCTCATGACGCCAGGGGAACAGAATGCACCATGGGAAACCAAGACTTTATCCATGGTGCTCAGCGCTACTCTCCTTCTAACCAGGATTCTTAGCGCCGAATTAGGATGGATGGAACTGTGGGATAGGTTCCCACAATTCAATTGGGTTTCTTGTAAAATCGTGTAGCGTGGGGGGGAGAGGGGGCTCACAAGCAACTCAGTGTGGATGCGATACTGCGCTACAAAATCCACGTGACTTTTAAAGCGCAACGGGCTTGTTGCGCAATGATTTCTGTAGTGTGTACATGGCCTGAGATGGAGACGAGTCATATGACATGAGCAAGTCCTGTTGACTCATCAGGTCTCTCCCTGGGCCCATTGTGCCTGTGAATTTCTTTAATGGGCCATTAAGAAAACAATTGCTGCAGCCATCCTGTCTGGGGTACCTCTCAGAAACACATCACAAGTTGAAATACAGATATAGCAAACATATTCATAACTTCGAATACAGATGTGACACATAAACATAAACAATATTGTCATTCTAAGCCAATTATAACCTTTTTATTGGCACCTGAGATGACATATCTCCTATGGATTATTATAAATTTGACATATTGATATGAAATATTATCATAAATGGTCCCCCTAATCCTGACAGCATCACATTTGCATCAGCTCTTCATATCTGCTCCATTCAGATAAAGGCTGGTTGCTTCTCTCTCCAGTCACACATTTGGGAGCAGGCATGCCCTGGTGCTGGGCTCCATGGCCCTTGTCGAAGACATGTCTGTAGGGGTGTGCAAGTGCCCTCATGTGGCACTGCTTTATGTTCATCTCAAACATAAGGCGGTGTTATGCCCGAACCATAGCAGCACAGTTGGCTTTGTGCAAGCCACAGCCCCACCAGGCACAGGTGCTGAGGGCCAAAGACAGGGTTAAATGAGAGTCAGAGTCCTTGCTGGGTGCTGATAGTGAAGCGACAAGGCACGGTGCCAGCTGGGGAGTTGGGGCCCATGGAGCAGCAGCAGCTGAGGCTGGTGCTTGTAATGCAGCAGCAGGCTATAGGACTGGTTTTGGAGACACAACAAGGGTTTTTTCCCCAGAGTCGTTACTGATGGCACCAGCTCTTTGCCAGGCACTAGGGAACCCTGCTGAATAGCCTCCACAGGAGGTTGGTGCTGCAGCCAGGATGGGAGTTGACAGCTTAGTGCGTGTAGATGAGGGTTGTTCTGAGGCACGGCTGGTGAACTGAGCCAGGAGCCAACAGGCCTGATGAGTCTGGGGTATGAAAGTTGCCCAGTGAGCTGAGGAATGTGTCTCCCCTGGCCTGTGCAGAGAACACAGTGGATCAAGATGTCCCATTCTGACTAGCTGGCTGGTCAAAATGCCACCTGGGGGGTTCTTGGCGCAGCATGGCTCTGATGCTAGTACAAACCCTAAAGGCTCAGAAATATGTAACAAAAATGATGAAAAAGGTTAGAGGTTCATTGCAGGAATGGGTGGGTGAGGTTTTGTGGCCTGCATTGTGCAGGAGGTCAGACTACATGATCATATTGGTCCCTTCTGACCTTAGAGTCTATGAGTCTAAAAAACCTGAAGGAGGGGCGGGGGAATCCCTAGATGAGTCCTCAGGTTTAACTATCAAACAACTATAAAATTCACAATACATAAATGCAGTGGGTCTCTTCATTTATGGGGTGATGGAGAAGGAACCGATCTGTTTGGGGGATGCAGTCTCTTAGACAGCCATGGGCACTGAATGTTTGACTGGCATCCCACAATGGATATGGCTTTGAAGAGGTTTCCACAGCTTGGCCCCTAATCACACAAGGGGGAATAATCCAATCATATTCTCTGAATGTTCCCCAGGTCTGTTACTCTTCCTGACACTGGGCCACATCACTCTTTTTCCTTCCCTGCCCTTAGGTTACAAAGTCAAGCACTCAAAATGCAGGACTGACAGTTGCCTCTGCAACCTTCATTCAGCTCCAGTGCTTCCATTCTGTGCAGGGAGTGAAGTGGGTGTGACAGGGGTCTCCTGGGATAACCTCCTGAATATGCAAAAATGAGGGCAAGCTGCAAAAGTGGGAGCCAAACTCCCTAAACACTTAAAGAGAGAGGTTCTCCTGATCCCAAACGGCCATCAATGTTACACAGAACAATACGGGTTTGGCTCTTACCCCAAAACACCGCCCAGCTAGCCAATCTTTTAGTAACTACAACTAAAGGTTTACTATAAAAAGAAAAGAAACAAAATATTAGAGATGTTAAAGAGATGTTAAAATCACATACATACAAATGATTTAGAGTCCATGGAAAGCAAATTCTTAGAAGAATAAGGAATTTGCAGGCACGATCAGTTTCTCTGGTGGACACTCAACACCTGGGTGGGCCTCAGTCCTTTGTCCAATCGCAGATGAATAGTTGCAGAGATGGGTGTTGGCCATAGTGTAGACGGGGACTGAAGACAAAATGGAGCTGGCGCTATACTGTCTTTTATCGCCTCTGACCTCTCCCAAGCTGTGTGGAGTTCTTTCCAATCAAAATGGAGTTGAATCACATGAGCAAGTCCTAGTGGCTCAACAGGTTTCTTCCTGTGTCCACTATACTTGGGAGCTTCCTTAATGGGCCATGAAGGAAACAATGGCTGTGGTCATCCAGTTTGGGGAGTTTCCCAGAATCAGATAAGTTGAAACACAGGTATAACAAATACATTCATAACTTTTAATACAGATATGAAACCTACACATAAATCATATAATCATCCTTAGCAAACCATAACCTTTCCATTGGTGCTGAACATGACATAGCTCCTATGGATTATTGCAATTATGAAATATTAACATGAAAAACAATCATAAGTAACCCTCTAAATCCAGACAGCATCACAGTGGGGCCTGTGGAAAAAAAAAAGTCTGTGGTCCTGTAATTAAAGGCATACAAGGGGGCTGGATGAAAGTTGTGTGGGCTTCACTTTGGAGCCTAAGTAGCATTTTTAATATAGTTTGCAGAGTAACTGTGTAGGCAGTATGTGTGGCACTGGGTAGGTGACATTGTTATATTCCAATAAAGTGGTATACAATAATGAATGCTACAAAGGTCAGTTAAAGGCTCCTACTTGCCCCTTTTTATAAGACAAGGGGATAGTCTCACAGTGGCAGGGGCTAGGAAAGATCAGGTGGAATGTGGAAAAAGTATTTTATAGAGAGACACAAATGGAATGAGAGCTCTGGATTCAATGGCAACTGGGGACTGGAAGGTTTAATTCTCAGACATACAGTTGGTATAGAGGGCAAAAATGAATTTCCAAAAAAGGCATTAGCAAATCCCTTTGATTCAGTGGGAGCTAGAAATGAGAGGAGGAGAAAGTATGGAATTAACGTGGCCACACTGGGAGCAAAGATCATCAGTACCTCTGGCAAAAACCAGACCAGAGCTGAGTGTAGCGAGAGAAATACCCAGTTGGAGAGAAGGGCAGACAGAGAATGCAAACATCACCAAAACTGTGTGTATTGCTTTTTTTCAGGAAAAGGGCAATCGCTCCAGGTCTTCCTAGTGAGCCTGGGACTGGAGAGACACCAAACCACAAAGCTGACACTGAATGACATCCTGGAAATTAACACAGAGACCTTACATGAGAGTAACCCTCGAACGTTAGAAGAGATCCCATGGTATTTCCTCAGGAAGGTCATGGCTCTCAATGGGATGGCCAGACGCACAAGGCTGGTATCCACTGCTCCAGGTGACAATGGGATCAGCATGGAGGGGGCAGAACCAATTGCTATCATCCCTCCTCCAAGCCCAGCCCCCAGCCTGGGTGTGAACCCCCTGGATGTGCTCTGTGCCGTGCTGTGTTCCTCAGACAGGTTCCTGCAGCAGGAGATCTTGCTGAAGATGTCCATGTGCCAGTTTGCCCTCCCCTTGCTGTTGCCTGCCCTGGACACTCCTCAGTGCACACTCATGCTGTGGGCCATGAGGGACATTGTAAGGAAGTGGAGGCCGCTCTCCTTGTGAGAGAGCCGGGGGTTCAAGGAGGAGAGCCTGGTGCTCATGTCCATGCCAACCTTTTCCTTCGTGCGGGTGGGGAGATGCAGCTTGTCCAAGTCCAAAATCCTTAACAAGGTCCTCAGTCCCAACAGCAGCAGCATGATTTCTTCATGCACCGGGACATGGAGTCTGGGAACGTCCCTCGAGACATCTCAGAGGGGTTGGTTGAGATCTCCTGGTATTTCCCTGGGGGAAGGGAGAATTCGGATCCTTTTCAGGAGCCCATTGCAGTCATTAACCTGCGTGGAAACATTGAGTCACACTTGCAGCAGTTCAGTTTCCTAGCAAAGGTCTCCTCAGCTGTGTTCATATTTGCAGAGTGCATCAGTGAGAGAAAATGTGAACTTCTCTCATCACTGCAGGGCTTGAGAACAAAATTCTACTTCATATTCAACCCCAAAAGTACCATAACCAGTAAAACACAGGGATTCCTCAATGAACTGGCCCCACTGCTGCAGCTGACCCAGTCCCAGGTGCTCGTGAAGGATAACACTACAAACGATTCCGACTTTGTGACAAGGCTGCAGGCCACCTTAGCACACCTGATGAAACAGCCTCAGAGAGCAGTGAGCATAGAAGGGATGGCTGTGACAGCTCGTGAGCTAGGATTCGAGGTAGATGAGGACTACAAGGAATGTGAGGAAGCGAGAAAGAGAGCTGATGAAATCACTGGAGAAATAAGGGATGTTGTAGAGTACAAGAAGAGAGCCCTGAAACTACAAGGGGATCCATGGAGACGTCTGGCTGCAGTAGAAAGAGAACTCTGCCGAATGAAGAAGCAAGGCGAGACCCCAACAGAAGTCTATAAATCTCAGCTGAGAGGGGAATTGCTGGAGTTACGGACCCAGCAGAACAGTTGTGATCTCACGGGTGGGATGGGAACATTTAGGGCTTCACTAGAACAGTTGTGTCCAATGGAATCACACTACTTCCTGAAATGGATGAGATTCGGACTGAATTACATTGCCAGGGAGAATCTTTCCAAGCTGCGGTCTGAATATAAAGAGATATACAGGACTCCAGGCTATAACCCAGAGGAGCTAGCAAAGCTGGATGAATTAATTGCGGCCAGTTCCTTGGGGGTGGAGCATTTCATGCGTGAGTTGGGGCAGTTTTATGAGGCTGAACAGTCAGTGTGTAAGGAAGGCAGAATAGCACAAAGCCAAAGGCAGTTTACTCATCTACCAGGCACAGCAGTCAACCTGATGCTGAATGGATTTCCTCTAGAGATAATCGATGGAGATGCATCCCACGTCCCACTGCAGTGGGTGACAGATGTTCTGACTGAACTCCATGCCAAGCTGGAGGGTAAATCCAGATTGCTGGTTCTGTCAGTGCTGGGCGTGCAGAGCACCGGCAAATCCACCCTGCTCAACTCCATGTTTGGCCTGCAGTTGGCAGTGAGTAGTGGCCGATGTACACGAGGGGCCTTCATGATGCTCATTAAAGTTGCGGAGACCTTTCAGCAGGAGCTGGGCTGTGACTTCATCCTGGTGATAGACGCAGAAGGCTTGAGAGCCCCTCAGCTGGCCAAGCTGGAGGACAGTTATGAGCACGACAATGAACTGGCCACGCTGGTGATTGGGTTAAGTGACATAGTGATTGTTAACATGGCCATGGAGAACACCTCCGAAATGAAGGACATTCTGCAAATTGTGGTCCATGCCTTTCTCAGGATGAAGGAAATTGGACACAAACCCAACTGTCTATTTGTGCATCAGAATGTCAGTGACGTGTCTGCCCATGAACAAAACATGAGGGACAGAAATAATTTCCTGGAACATCTCAATGAAATGACCAAAGCCACAGTGAGGATGGAAAAACTAAGTGGGGATCTGACTTTTTCTGATATTATGGAGTATGATCCAGAAAAACAACTGGTACATCCCTGGCCTATGGCATGGAGTTCCGCCAATGGCTCCCGTGAACCTAGGGTACAGTGAGAGTGTTTGTGAGCTAAAGAAATACTTCATTGAATTTATGAGAAGCCGGACACTTGATAGAGAGCCCAGGGACATCCCCCAATTTACCAAGTGGGTGAGGAACCTGTGGAACGCTGTGAAACATGAGAACTTCATCTTCAGCTTCAGAAACAGCCTGGTTGCTGAGGCCTATAACCAGCTCTCCCTGAGGTATTCGGAATGGGAATGGGAGCTTCGCAAGAAGATGCACCTCTGGGTGTATGGCCAAGAAACTGCAATTCAGAACCAGCCACCCCATGAACTAAATAAACTGGATTCTAGAAACTTAAAACAGGAGGTACAGGAAAAACTGCAGCAAGGGGAAGAGAGAATTGTGAACTGTTTACAGGAATACTTTGAAAGTGGAGCTAAGAACCGACACTTGATAGAAAAGTACAGAGAAGATTTTATCAGAAGCACAAAAAGCCTCAAGAGGGAACTTGAACATTATTCAATTAGTAAGTGTGAAGAAGCAATCTTTATTAAAAAATGTTGTCATAAGATAGACAATATCCAGGCTGAATACATGAGAGTAGTACAAGGGGGACACCTCCTGTCAAACTTAAGCCCCGCCCACT
>VOCT01072899.1:0-13341 GCA_007922175.1 Pelusios castaneus
CGGCGGGGAAAAAAAGGTGCCGGAACGCCGTTCCGGTGCGTTCCGGCAGAAAAAAAGCACTGCCTACAGCACGGCCCCCCGTCTCCACTGTCATAGGGGGGTGACCAGCAGCGCGACACAGCGAGCAAGGACACAGAGCAGCAGGATCCGCCTCTCACACACTCCGTGTGAGATCAGTCTGGAAGAACAGTGAGTAGATGGACATTCGCCGTATAAGACGCACCCACTTTTCCACCCCCGTTTTGGTGAAGAAAAAGTGCGTCTTATATGGCGAAAAATACGGTAATACATCCCAGAATGGAGTTTGCTTTTTTTGCAACAGTGTTACACTGTTGACTTATATTTAGCTTGTGGTCCACTATGATGCCCAGATCCCTTTCCACAGTATTCCTTCCTAGGCAGTCATTGCCCATTTGGTATGTGTGCAACTGATTGTTCTTTCTTAAGTGGAGTACTTTGCATTTGTCTTTATTGAATTTCATCCTATTTACCTCAGACCATTTCACCAGTTTGTCCAAATCCTTTTGTATTGTGATACTATCCTCCAAAGCATTTGCTCCCTCCTAGCTTGGTATTATCCTCAAACTTTATTGACGTACTCTCTATGCCATCATCTAAATCATCGACGAAAATACTGAACAGAACCAGACCCAGAACCAATCCCTGCAGTACTCTGCTTGTTAAGCCTTTCCAGCATGACTATGAACCATTGATAACCACTCATACACCCATCTTATAGTAGCTCCATCTAGATTGTACTTCCCTAGTTTGTTAATGAGAAGGTGATGTTAGACCCTATCAAAAGCCTTACTAACGTCTAGATATATTAATATTACATATTAATATACATTACATATATTACATATATACATAATATAATATATTATATTACATCCTGTCTACCCACAAGGCTTGTTACCCTGTCATAGAAAGCTATCAGGTTGGTTTGACACGATCTGTTCTTGACAAATCCTTACTGACTATCATTTAACACATTATTCTCTTCTATATTTTTTGCTAATTGATTCCTTAATTATTTGCACCATTATTTTTTCTAGTACAGAAGTTAAGTTGGCTGATCTATAATTCCCTGGGTTGTCCGTATTTCCCTTTTTATAGATGGGCACTATATTTGCTCTTTTCCAGTCCTTTGGATCTCTTCTGTCTTCCATGATTTTCCAAAGATAATAGCCAATGGCTCAGATATCTCTTGAATCAGCTCCCGGAATATTCTAGGGTGCATATCCCCAGGCCCTAGTGACTTGAAGATATCTAACTTATCTAAATAATTTTTAACTTGTTCTTTTCCTATTTTAGTTTCTGATCCTATCCCATTTTTACTGCCCTACCCTATGTCAGGCAGCCAATTGCCATCAACCTTCTCAGTGAAGACCGAAACAAAGGAATAATTTAGTTCCTCTGCTATTTCCACATTTTCTGTTATTTGATGACAGCATCTCTCTACATGCATTAGCCCATCTCAGACTAACAACATTATATGTATTAAAATAGGAAAACTTTTACTAACTTCCTTCTACGTCACACATGCATTAAACCAAGTTTTTTTTAAAAATCTTGCAATTCACTGTTTGAAAACCCTATCACTGAATCACAACAGTTGGATGACATCATTCCCATGAATTAAGGGAATTTTTAAATTTATATAGTACATATAAATATGTTTAACTGTTACCTATGCCTTACACTCATCCTAAAATAAATACGATACATCTGTTAGATGCATCGTTAGGAGTGAGATTCACTTCCCTATACAGTCCAAATAAATCAGACTTTTTGCATGTGAAGTGCAGGAACTCACCAGGAAGGGGACATTTACCCACAATTAAGGCCCCTAAACATGGTGGTTAAGTGGTACAGAGCTCTATGTTTGTCCTCCATCTCTCAATGAATTTAATCACATATACATTTTTCGAAGTTAATCTCTCGAGAGATTTATGTTCATATTTACACAGGACATTACTGAAACTTACAAGATTTCATAATTTCCAAGAGCTTCTTTTGGTGGAGATTTGTTCCATTTACAATCTGGAATTTCACCATTAGGCAGAGCAATGTTAAGTGTATCATTAATAAGATTGTATTTGAGGATGCGATCATTGGCTGTACTGGAGGTAAGAGAAGGGGAAGCATTGACCTATTAAAACAAAACAAAGGCATTTCATTTTCAGTAACTTCCTTTTGACTGAAATATAGTCCTACAGACAATACCTACAATGATAATGAATTTTACCCTATAAACTAATCATCAGCACTTCAACATAGAGCCTTTCCTTTGAACAAAACCATTGCAAGGAAACAATGTGTTTCCTACATATTTTATTTTTTAAACATTTTTAAGTTCCCTTAGAGTCTGCCTGTAGATTTCTTTTTTTTTATGGGAGCAGGTTCATCTATGCCAATGAAACAGCACTGGGGAGTTGTATCTTTCATTCAGAGCAAACAAAGAGGAGGCAAAGAAGCTTTGCCCCTTCCTAATAGTTGATACATATGGATCTGTGAGGCTCGTTGTTCTGGAGTAACTGCTTTTTACCTATATTCCTCATCTTCACATGTCTCTGGCTGGCAAAGTGGATAAGAAGTCTCTCCACAAGCCTCTGTTCTGCATTACCAGGGATCCCCTACTTCATTCAGGCACAAATTTATATGCATCTAACACAAATCTGGTTGTGTTTTATGGTTATTATTATAAATAAGAATAATGAACTGACAGTTTTTTAAATGCATGCTTAACCCTTATGTATAACAATAAGAGGTAGGGAAAAAGAGAGTAGGACAGTGACAAATTAGACATGGGATTTGGACAGGAGTTAACATACCAGAGATGTTTGTGCAATTCAAGCAACAGATATATACAACCCTACATGATTTCAAGCTTATTTCTCTAATATATGTATCCCTTATTTTCTGCCTTTCCTACAATTTAAAGGTATGTTATACACAACACCTGAGCTTCAATGGGGTTAGAGTTACACTGACTGAACCATGCCAATCTTCCAGCTACTGGTGTACTAATAAAGTTGTTGACATTTAGTCAGCTCCTGGAGTCCAAGCACATCATGAATGCACTGGGATCTGATTTTTGCTCACCAGAGCAGTACACAGGTTCCTCCTGAATTCTGATATCCTCCAACTCCCCAAACCTACTTTTATTGCCCGTTTTATTTTCCAAAACCCTTCCCAAACCACCCGCATCTCAAAAAGGGAAAACTCAAGCTCAGGTTTCAAAGAACAAATGTATACTGTGAAAAGGAGAGGAGGGGTTTTTTTTTAAATAAAATTACATAACTTTACCTCAATAAGCCATGGTTTAAGCTTGTCATCAATTATAATATCATAACCATAGCATTCAAAGCAGTGCTTATCATTGTTCATCACAGGCTGAAACAAATTAAGAAGGAATACATGTATATTAAAGAAGAAAGATTTACAAAGTAAATTGAAAGATTATGCCTTAATATATCTCTCTACTATTATTTTTATAGGTATCATGCACAAATATGATATGAATTGTCTATGGCAATTTTCTTAGTACAAGTTTTCTGCTTTGACTCCGCAATACAATATTTTACTATTTAGTATTTGTATAAATTTGTATAATTTGTATAAAAATAATCTTCTACGGATGAGTATTATTATACTAATCAGCAGATTTACAGAACTACAGACCTTTTATTCCATTTCACCTGTGTAACCCCACATCATGTGCAAAGTGTGAAAACAGGAGTTAAACGTGGCTCCCAACCTGGGGTCTGCGACCCCCTTGGGTGGATGCCAAAGATTACAGGGGGTCTGTGAGGCTCATGTAATATTGAGGTCCTGTGGAGCTGTTCCACGCTTTGTGCCACCCAGGTGCAGCAGTCTTCAGGAGCTCCAGTGCCTGCCGGACGCCCAACTGCAACAGAGAAGCAGTTCCACCAGGAAACCAAGGAGCTCAGATCTCTGTGTCAGTTGCGGGAGCTCCTTCTCTCCTGCTAATGTGGGGTTGAGGGGAACTTCAGCAGGTGCTCTGGCATGAGGGACTTTGGTGGCTGCTCCTGTACTCCAGCAGCTCTTAGCTTGGGGCTGTGGCTCAGTCCGTGAAGCTCTTTCTCTCCTGTGAGTTCAGGGCTCGGGGCTTGCTCTCTGTTCTGTGCTTCTGAGGAAAAGGAACAACCCCCAACCACCAGAAAGCAACAGCTCAAGCTCCTCATGCCAGAGTACCCCCAAAGTCCTGCGCTCCCCTCACTTGAACCCTGCGCTGGTGGGAGAGAAGGTGCCCCACTGACTAAGTTGAAGCCCCGAGATCAGTGCTGCTAGTGTGGAGGCGCAGCCTTGCCCCCTCTAGGGAGCAGCAACCCAAGCCCTCGTGCCAGAGCACCTCAGAGCTCCACATGTCCTGGGTGCAGCAGCTCCCCTAAATCCTGTGCCCACAGGAGAGGAGAAGCAACCCCTCAAGCCACATGTGGGCTGGGCACAGCAACCCACCCCAGAAGCTCCACGCCAGGAGGAGCTGAGGAGCAGCCCTCTTTTCTCCCCCAGGGAGTAGCAGCACCAAGGTGTGTGCTGGCCACATTGGAGCAGAACCCCACCCCAGGCCAGCAGGAGCTTTGTGTGTTTATGGCTTGTGAAGGGATGGGGTGGTGGGAGGGCGCATGTTTTACCTAGTGTAAACTAGGGGGCTTTCACTCAAAAAGTTTGGGAACCTCTGAATCAAAGATTCATGCCATATGCGACATTTGAAATAGACTTACATTTTTATATACAAGAATACAGCTTTACCTAACCATTAACGTTCACCTTGAAATCAAATGAGACTTATACAGACACTTGTTTATTATAGTATTGTAACTATCCAGCAAAGATGGAGCTCTACCCCAATTACTGACTAGATCCTTATATTTAACATATTTTATCTCTATTATATTGAATTCATGTATTACATATATATTAGCTCAAATCTACTATGGTCATGAAAACTAAAACAGACTAGGGACTGAGTAATGCTGGGATGGATATTCTCAAGGGACTCACTGATTTTCCAGCATCAGTTAAGGATTTAAAGTACGAATGCCCGGACACCACCTCTTGTGTGCAAAACCAGATCATTTAAAGAATCTTTTGGAACAGGTCAGTGGAGATGGTTTCCAGTAATTAATACTGAAAACTTTTCAGTCTTGTAAGGAGTAGGGGAGGGGAGGAAAAAGCATTTCTCCTGTTTAGTTTAGGAAACAGAAAGGGGTACTGAAGCTATTAGAATACTTCCTCCTTTGTACATTATCTGTTTTCCTTCTGCTCCTCAGATTGTTTCTGTTCTCTTTTGCATTTCTTTTAATATTGGGGTGAGCTGCCTTTTCTTCTGCATCTAATCTGGCACTTTGGGAAACCTGCCTTCTTGAAATGCCTGAACTTACCCATTTACCTAGAAAGTCCTGTCAAGCTATTCAGACGGAAAGAAGATACAAATCATTATGCCACAGTTTTTTGGCATGAGCTTGGGATTAACTATATTATTCACATATCAGAGAGCTGCAAATACGTTACACAAATTCTCTCAACAAATGGAAGAAAGAACCCTAACACCATTAGATTTTTTTTTTTTTGGACAAATTGTCTTCCTGTGCTATTTCCTCCTATGACAAATTTGTTACTACTTTAACATGAGTCTGCATAGAGGTTAGAGGAATTCATCATGGCAGCATAAAATAACTTTAAATGAGAGGAAGAGTTTGTGACGGTTTCAAAAACCCATACATTAATTTACTCATTTAATATACACATAAACAGCTTGCCCGCCCAATCAGATTTCTCCAAGAGCTCTCAGCTGTACAGGGACACAGAGTTGATAAGAGTTTGTAAAAAAAAATAAAAAGAAAGAAAATAGCATGGGAGCATCAGTATTCAAAACAACAATCCAGCAGCAGGAAATGAATTTCTTTAGTTATTTTCTTTACTGTAAACTTGTTTTCATGGTTTCTGTAAACCTGCAGCCCCAAGGATAACACTGGTAGCATTCCATTAACACTACTCACTGCAACGGCCTTCAGCGACTGGACAATTATCCAATGAATTTCATCAAACAGTTTGCTTGTGACCTCCTTTCCACGAGTACTCTCTAGATACAACCGCAAGTTACTCACTGTCCATTTGCCTCCATGGATATGATTGTAGTCATCCTACAGAGTTAAGGAGTTAATTGGGTTTCATGGAGTTCGCAATTGTTCAGCAGTTGCCATCATCCATAAAAATTCTTACTTGCTTTTAAGCACAAGTTTCTTTTTAAAACTTTGTGCACTGTATGATATTTTGCAGGATTTGTAAGGCTCAAATTTTTACTTTGCACTGCCTGCTATGTAGGATAGAACATATTTGAAGTCATTTATATAGCAAACAACAGAAACAAGTGTTAAAAACTTGTGATAATTACAACTACTAAAAATAACAAACTGCATTTTGGCAATCTAACAATGTAGGCGAGGACACGGGAAATGTAACTTATTAGAATGACTGGGAGATCAGATTTTTAAGACTGATAAGAAAGGGTAAGGTTTGAGGTGGGGTGTGTGCATCATTGGGGAGGAGGAATAGTAGAGTGGTTAATATAACAATCGTGAAACCATGTTAAGTTAATCTTTAAATGTAGCACTCACAGCAAGTTTGAAAGACTCTGAAACAGTCCTTTCTATGGTGCATTGTCAGTCTGTTTCCCAGCAGAACAATATTTTGATCTAATAATCAGCACCAGTCTCAGCATGAACATACTGAAACAATGGCAGAAATGTTCTTCAACATTGTATTGAAAATTATTTTAAATTAATAATTTAATTAAAGCAGGGGTTCTCAACCCCTGGCTCGTGGGCCAAAAGTGGCCCGTAGGGCTTTTTCAAGTGGCCCACGCTCCCCTGCCGCTGTCTGGGAGGCCTACAGGAAATCTCCAACCAACAATGGCTAGGTAGAAGTAGATGGGATTTCTGTTATTTTGTTTACATTTTACATACTCACACATCCACACAGACTTAAAAGTGAAATGATTTAGACCCAAATATCTAAGTGTTTCTTCATTATTACTGAAGGAGAATTTCCCTTCGTTCCTGTTTTTGTTTCACTTGTTAGCTTGATCTTATCTGGGATTAGATTGTAAGCTTTTTGAGGAAGGGACTATGTCTTCCTATGTGTTTGCACCACACACAGTATAAAGAGAACACAATCTTGATTGGGGGTATTGAGCACTACTGAGATATCAGTAAATCTCGTAAGCTAAAAGTTAATTTCTCTAGACTTGTATGATGCTGTATGATTGAAATACGACCATGTATATCATTGCTACCATTGTTAGACAACTGCAACAAAACTTGTGCAAACTATGTCATGTAAGGTGTCGATGGAAAAGTTAGGATTTGTTAAATATGATTATACTGTTTATATGCATGCATCATATTTATATCTGAAGTTATTAATATTGACTATATACTGGCATCCTAGGTTTGCGCTGTATTCCTAGATAATACCAACCAGGTAAAATCTACATTGAAGCCAGACAACTGAGTGTTGTTGGCCTATCAAAGAAAACTGACTCACAAAGGACCACAGAAGAAACTCATTCTGCCTCGAATGTTCTTCCTGCCAACACCTTTCCATCCAAGTAACCAATGGCTTGCCCCTGTGAATCGGCAAATCATGTAAGGGTATGTGACTTGCTCCCATGACCTTGGACTTCATTTTGTTCCTGTACTTTTCCATAAATTGTGGAGGGGGCTTTGTTTGGGACAATCAAATTCCCTTCACATGGAAGAGGGCATAAAAGACCCAGGAAACATCTCCATTTTAATTTCATCTCCTGCTTCATGTCTCTGGACTGACTTTTTAACAAGGAAGCTCTAAACAAGGACAGATGATCTCCAAGCTGTTTGGGTAATTTCCAAAGAAAGATTTTTGCAAACTAGCAGTTTATTTCATTATTGCTTCAAACCTGCCTTATTTCTCAGCAGTTTGTCATGAATATGGCACTCTCAGATGTGACTCACAGTGGCACGGTGACATTGAAATAAGATTTCAGAGGTAACCCATAACCTTCATCTCATGATCATTTGGACACTCATAATAGTTTATACACAAAGCAATAATCTTGCTCTAGCATTTACCTATCCAGATTAAGATTGCTTTCATAGCTACAGTTTTCATATAGCAGAAGAACAGATAACGGAGTTGTCTATGGCCCTTCAGGTGTGGATAGGGTTGCTTTTCAAAGGCTTTTTGCTCGTCCTTTTCAGCAAGGAACCGAAGGATGGCAGTCACTCTAAAGGACCCTTTCAGGAGTTTCCACAAAGATCCACTACTCTTTGTGTTGTTTTCTTTCTAAGATGAAAGAAGTGTGTTTCCTCTCCCAAGTAGATTTAGCAACATTATTCATTCCTCTCTCAACTCTAGGCTGGATTACTCAAATGATCATGAGATTAAGGTTATGGGTTACCTCTGAGCTAACCCTGAAAGTAATACAGACGAGAGCTAACCTTAAAGTAATACAATTCAGCTGGTAGAGAACATGACTTGCTTGCTAATTTAAGAGTACCTAAACCCTCTAATCTCAACCCCATCAGTATGTTCACTGCCAACTATAATGTAAGGTGTCATTTATGCATAAAGTTTTAAATAGCTTGGGATGCAGCTACCTCCAAGACCAATTCTCCTTGTGTCCCATCTCATCAGTTAGATGGCTGAAAAGTTCTTGAAATTCTGTAAATTCTCAGATGACAAAGAATTTTCAGCACTGAGAAGCAGAGCATTTGTTGGTGAGGGACCTTGTCTTTCAAATTTACTCCTGCTTGTAGCTATTAAAGCCAGAAATTAATAAAGTTTAAGATTTATTATTATTACAGTACTGTCCAGTGACTCTGGTCAGAATCAGAGCCCTGATGTACTATGCAATGTACAAATCTATACAAGATAAAAACTCTAGGGTAAGGTCTATGATTTAAAATATTATATTTAATCTATTTTAAGACACTGTCAAAGGTGTAAAATAAAAAAATCAGGTACAATTTGACTAAGTATATTGGTAATTGGGGCAAGGGTATGAAGTACAAAGTTTGACATTTATCTGTAATGACATTTATGGGCCATTTAATAATGTTTAAGTGTTGTACTAGTGCTTAGGTATAGCTTTGTAGACATATTAATACATACATTTCTATATTGTAGTGCTGCACTGTGTTTCTCTATTATCTCATGTGCTTTTGAAATAATATGAATTAATTATGTTTTGTAAATAAAATATATTAACATAAGTATTTAAGATGCCTTAATGAGGAGGGTGAAGAGAACAACAAAATACGTCAGCACTTATAGTCCTTTTCGATGCAATTTAAAATAACTCAGTTTGCTATTAAATTAGCGTTTTTTAACTCAGACACTTACCCCATGTTTCTGAATGGCAACATTTGTAAGATGTACAAACATGTTATCTAATTCGCTTGTACTTGGTGTATACTTTACTGTGCAAAACCGGCAAAATCCAAGTTTATACCTTAAACAAAAAAGGTATTTAATATGTTAAATGTAACTAGAGTTGAGGAAAACAGTATTCTAAATACTAGCTGCATGGTAAATTTTTCTATATAATGAGTACAGAATTGTTTGTCTTAGTACACCGTAACAAATTAAAGAAAAAAAAAAGAGAGAGAGAGAGAGAGAAAGAGAGAGGTCAGTATGATCTTACATGTAACACCTCAGCGGACGATATGTAGACACTAAAACATACAAGCGCAGGTCAAATTTCTTCCCACCAATCAGTAATGGATTGTTGATATAGAGAGAAATCACATAGGCTTCTTTAGAAGACTGAGATACAAATCTAGAAGAAGTACATATTTTGTGTTTCAGAATGTGCTGATTAAATGTTGAAATGTTTTTCTTGCCTTAGAAGTAGTCACTCAAAAAATGACGTTCTAGCTTTACTAAAATCCTATTTCAATTAAGTTAATTTATTAAGTTATTATATTATGCTGGTTAATACCTGCAGGGCACTAGGTTTCACTGTATACAAAAACAGAGTTAAAACAAATGAATGGAACTATCTGTCCTTTTAAGCTTTTTACAATTCAATGTTATAAGATGACGATTTAGGCTTTGACTCAGCAAACTATTTTATTTAGCGAAGTCCTTAAACACAGACTTGAGTTCTTCAGCTGACCAGGCCCTTTACAGTGACTTTGATCAGTAATCAATATTGATGGTTTCAAGTTTAAACTATCAAGCCACCTTAATGTCAACATCAGTTTACCACTTAAATTTTCAGTATTTTTCAATAGGATCCGACTGCTGCAAGTTCACTACTACTCCTCTTGGAAATAGTCACAAGCATTTTTAAACCCCAGGGGAAAAGACAACTAAGAAAAAATGCACAAAACAGTTCTTCAAGCTGCTTTTCTATTGGAATGCTACTAGTCTCACGTTTACATTTTTAATCATAATGGGCTAACAAAAAAAAGGCCAAGCAATACATATTTTTCTCCTGATAGAGCAGTCGCATTCCTTTTCTGCGCTGGATGGGATAGAAGACAAAAGCGAGGGTCATGATCCGTTTCCCTAAGCATCATCATTTTCTTAGTTAGCCTTTGTCTACACTAGCACTTTTATTGGTCAGGGATGTGAAAAAAAAATACCAACACTCATTGAGGATGATTTAATTACACCAGTGGAAAAGCTCTCTCTCATCAGCATAGAGCAGCTTAGTTTTTATGGCTTTCTGCTCTGCTCTTCCATTGCCTAGTAGGCCACAGTTGATAGCTCCTCTCTCCAAGCCCCATACTGAAGACAATCCATACAGGCTGAGCTTTTCTACTCAGAACAGTAAGAGATTTCATGGGTCAACTGAGGATGGGGTTATACACTGTCACATGACCTTCTTCAGGCTAAAATGAAGTCACTAACTAGAAGTGGAAGCCTTTCCTCTAATGCACAAACCTTTAATGCCGTGAAGCAAAATCATTATTTCAATCTGTTCATGCAATTTTATTCCTCATGTAGCTGGGCATATAAACTCTGCACTTTCACAAAAAGCAAGCATATTTACATAGTATAGAGCACTGAATTACTGCATGATTAACACTAAGAGCTGTTTGAAGCAGGAAGTCATTAAATGAGAGATTACAACTATAACAAAGTAGCGCTAAATGATTTGGTGCAGAGAGAGAGTTCTCCATTGGTGAGTTGATATTAAGCATGCCAGACTGTGGTAGGATATTACAATATACACAGAAGTGGGAGGAGGAAGGGGTTAAACTTACGAAGATGTTTTACTGTCTCGAGACCACTTTTTAATTTGGGAGAGTTTATTGATAAGAAATATCCCCTTCCCTTGAGCTTTTCCACAAGGTTTCATAATCCAAGTACTGGAAGGATTTTTTCTGAATTCTTCAACAAACAGGTTGTAATCAGCAGGAAGCATAAAGGTAACAGGCACAAAATCTAATTCAGGAAACAAAAATCAAGACTTAGAAGGCTAAATCTAGCAAGGATATCAATGTATATGAGTAAAAATATCTTTGCTGGCTTTCCATTCTTCAGCACAGATTGACTACCTGGTGTTCTTGTCTGATCTATCCCCTTTTAATATGAGAGAACATAAGAATGACTATATTGGGACAGATCAATGGTCCATCTTGTCCAGTATGCTGTCTTCTTATAGCAGTCAGTACCAAATGCTCCAGAAGGAATTAACAGAACAGGGCAATTATTGAGTAATTGATCCTCAATGATCCATTCCCAGCTTCTGGCAATCAAAGATTTAGGGACACCCAGAGAATGGGGTTACATCCCTGACCATCTTGGCCAATAACCATTCATGGACCTAGCCTTCAAGGAGTTACTTAATTTTTTTTTTTTAACCCAGTTATAATTTTGGTCTTCACAACATCCTCTGAGAACAAGTTCCATAGATTGACTACGTGTTGTTTGAAGAAATACATCATCGTTTGTTTTAAGCTGCTATCTGTGAATTACATTGGGTGACTCTGGTTTGTGTTTTATGTGAAGGGGTAAATCAGGCCCCAACAAATCAATGTTTCTGGTCACCATGGTAACCACTTTTAGTAGCCTAGCACCTAGCTCCACTGCAGAAATGTAATGGAGGAGCGCACTCTGGCGACCAAAAGTAAAATCGCTGATGCCTAGCTGTGAGCCAATTTTGTCCACCCCTGGGGTAAATACTTCCTTATTCAGTTTCACCATACCACTCATGTATTTAGAGACCTCTATCATATTCCCAAATAGCCATTTCTTTTCTAAGATGAACAGTTCCAGTCTTTTTAATTTCTCCTTATATGGAAGCTATTCTATACTTGATTCATTTTTGTTACTCTTCTCTGAACTTCTTCCAATGCTAATATATCTTTTTTAAATGGTGTGACCAGAATGGCATGCAGAATTCAAGCTGTGGGCATAACATAGATAGTGGCAGTATAATATTTTCTATCTTATCTATCCCTTTCCTAATGGTTCCTAACATTCTGCTAAGCTTTCTACTGCCGCTGCAGGTTGAGCAGATGTTTTCACAGAACTATCCACGATGACTTCAAGATCTGTATCTTCAGTGGTTAACAGTCAGTTTAGACCCTATAATTTTGTATATATAATTGGGATTATATTTTCCAATATGCATTACTGCGCACTTAATATTGAATTTCACCTGCTCTTTTGTTGTCCAGTCACCCAGTTTTATGAGATCCCTTTTAATTCTTCAGAGTCAGCTGTGGACTTAACTATCTTCAGTAGCTTTGTATTATCTGTAAATGTTAGCACCTCATTTATCCCTTTTTCCAGATCATTTATGAACAACACTGGTTTCAGTACTGATCCTAGTACAGGACCCCACTTTTTACTTCTCTTGAGAGTGAGACCTGACTATGCATTCCTACCCTTTGTTGTCTATCTTTTAACCCATTACTGAGGAGGAGAGGCCCTCCTCAGTTAGGCCTTGTCTACACGATCACTGTATTGTGCCTTAAAACTCATTAAGGTGCGATAACAAGCACGGTGTACATACGTGCAAGGGTGATGTTGCGCGTCAAGCCCCTTGTTGTAGCGCAATCCAACAACCACTCCGACGAGAGTGGTAACAGCTGTTGCGGATCATCTGTTGCGCGTTTGAGCTCGTGTGTATGCTTACCGCGCAATGATTGCCCTCCGGAAATGTCCCAGAGTGCCAATCAAGGCCACTCTGGGACATCGGAGCTGTCAACTATGTCAATTTCACTGCTCAAACTGAGCAGTGAAATTGACATATATGCCGAACCCCTGGACTGTGCTGGGGGGCCGGCTCCGATTCGAGTCGGCCCCCCAGCACAG
>VOCT01072989.1:0-10642 GCA_007922175.1 Pelusios castaneus
CATGAGCTTTTGTGGGAGAAAATCCCACTTTGTCAGACTCTTTGAAGATGAGAAATTTACAGAATGGGAGGAAATTAAATGCAGGGGAGTGTATGACATAGGATCAGGTCAGGCTGTAACAGCAAATCAAAATAGATGTTAGGATTCAAACATTGGGGAACAGCACATAGAGGAAGGTGAGGTCAAATCACCTGTTGTAATGAGAAAAAAAATCCATAGTCCCTGTTTAAACTCAAGACAACTGAGTCAAATTTGCATATAAGTTTGAGTTCTGCAGTTTCTCTTTGAAGCTGTGATCTGTTATTCATCTGGATAGATATAAATTGTTCAGGAAGGACAGGCAGGGAAGAAGGGGGGGAGGAGTAGTGTTATATGTAAAAGAGCTGTATGACTGCTCGGAGCTCCACTATGAAAGTGGAAACAAGATGGTTGAAAGTTTATGGGTTAAGTTTAGGGGAGAATGCAACAAGGGGGATGTTGTGGTGGGTGTCTGCTACAGACCGCCAGACCAGAAAGAGGAGGTGGATGAGGCGTTCTATGGACAACTAACAGAAGTTTCCAGATCGTCGCAGGCCCTGGTTCTTATGGGGGACTTCAATTATCCTGATGTCTGCTGGGAAGATAATACAGCAGTGCACAGGCAATCCAGGAAGTTTTTGGAGAATATTGAGGACAACTTCCTAGTACAAATGCTGGAGGAACCAACTAGGGGCCTTGCACCTCTAGACCTATTGCTCACAAACAGAGAAGAATTGATCGGGGAAGTAGAAGTAAATGGCAACCTGGGCAGCAGCGACCATGAGATGGTAGAGTTCAGGATCCTGATCAATGGAAGGAAGGAAAGAAGCAGAACACACACCCTGGAGTTCAGAAAAGCAGATTTTGGCTCCCTTAGGGAGCTGATGGGCAGGGTCCCATGGGAAGCTGATCTGAAGAGGAAAGGTGTCCAAGACAGCTGGCTGTATTTTAAAGAAACCCTGTTAAAGGCACAGGAAGATAACATTCCGATGTGCAGAAAGAACAGCAAATGTGGACGGCGACCAGTGTGGCTTAGCAGGGAACTCTGCGGGGAGCTGAAACATAAAAGGGAAGCTTACAAGAAGTGGAAGCTTGGACAGATGACAAGGGAGGCGTATAAAGATATTGCTCGGGACTGCAGGGATAAAATCAGAAAGGCCAAAGGACAATTGGAGTTGCAGTTAGCAAGAGATCTGAAGGATAACAGAAAGGTGTTCTATAAGTATATCAGCAACAAGAAAAGGATCAGAGGTGGTGTAGGTCCCTTACTGAATGGGGCAGGCATCCTCATGGAGGATGATGCGGAAAAGGCTGAAGTACTCAATGCTTTTTTTACTTCAGTCTTCACAGGGTGGGCCAGCTCCCAGGCTACTACACGGGGTAACGCGGAATGGAGAGAAGAGTGGCCCTCGATGATGGAAAGTCAGGTTAGGGAACACTTAATGACATTGGATGTGCACAAGTCCATGGGGCCGGATGAACTGCATCCAAGGGTGCTGAGGGAGTTGGGGGAAGTTATTGCAGAGCTGCTGGCCATTATCTTTGAGAACTCGTGGCGAACGGGGGTGGTCCCGGAGGATTGGAAAAAGGCAAATATAGTACCTATCATTAAGAAAGGGAAAAAGGAGGATCCGGGGAACTACAGACCGGTCAGCCTCACCTCAATCCCTGGGAAAATCATGGAGCACGTCCTCAAGGAATCCATCCTGAAACACTTGGAGGAAAATAGAGTGATCAGGAACAGTCAACATGGATTCACCAAGGGCAAATCGTGCCTGACCAACCTGATTTCCTTCTATGATGAGATGAGTAGATTTGTGGATGCGGGAAGAGCCGTTGACGTGATATACCTTGACTTTAGCAAGGCTTTTGATACAGTTTCCCACAGCATTCTCATCGGCAAGTTAAGGAAGTATGGGTTGGACGAGTGGACCGTAAGGTGGATCGAAAACTGGTTAGATCAACGGGCTCAGCGGGTAGGAATCAATGGCTCGATGTCTGGTTGGCAACCGGTAACGAGTGGAGCACTCCAGGGATCGGTCCTGGGGCCGGTTCTATTCAACATCTTCATTAATGATCTTGATGATGGAATAGACTGCGTGCTTAGTAAGTTTGCGGATGACACCAAGTTGGGGGGAATGGTAGATACTCTGGAGGGCAGGGACAGGATCCAGGGAGACTTGGACAAATTGGAACACTGGGCCGAAAGAAACCTCATGAGGTTCACCAAAGACAATTGCAAAGTCCTGCACTTAGGACGGAAAAATCCCATGCACTGCTGCAGGCTGGGGACCGATCAGCTAAGTAGCAGCACTGTAGAAAAGGACCTGGGAGTTATGGTGGATGGGAAGATGAATATGAGCCAACAGTGTGCCCTTGTTGCCAAAAAGGCCAATGGCATATTAGGCTGCATCAGTAGGAATATTGCCAGCAGATCGAGGGATGTGATAATTCCCCTCTATTCGACACTGGTCAGGCCGCATCTGGAATTCTGTGTCCAGTTTTGGGCTCCCCACTACAGAAAGGATGTGGACAAATTAGAAAGAGTCCAGAGGAGGGCAACAAAAATGATTAGGGGGCTGGGGCAGATGACTTATGAGGAGAGACTGAAGGAACTAGGCTTATTTAGTCTACAGAAGAGAAGACTGAGGGGAGATTTGATAGCAACCTTCAACTACTTGAAGGGTTGCTCCAAAGAGGAGTGAGCTAGGCTGTTCTCGAGGGTAACAGAGGACAGTACAAGGAGCAATGGTTTCAAATTACAGCTGGGGAGGTCAAGGTTGGATATTAGGAAAAACTTTCTCACTAGGAGGGTGGTGAAGCATTGGAGTGGGCTATCTAGGGAGTTGGTAGAATCTTCATCTTTGGAGATTTTTAAGGCTCGGTTAGACAAAACCCTGGCTGGGATAATTTAGTGGGAGTGGTCCTGCTTTTTAGCAGGGGGTTGGACTAGATGACCTCGTGAGGTCCCTTCCAACCCTATGATTCTATGATTCTATGTTTCAACACAGCTATTAACAAGTCGTCAAGGGAGTGAGCAGCGAGATTGAAGTGTTCCCCTATTGGTTTTGTAGAGTTGCAATTTCTGATGTCAGATTTGTGTCCATTTATTCTTTGGCGCAGAGACTGTCCTGTTTGTCCAATATATAAGGCAGAGGGGCATTTCCGGCACATGATAGCATAAATCACATTGGTGATTGGTGAGCAGGTGAACGAGCCCTTGATGGAGTAGGTGGCTTGATATGGTCCTGTGATGGTGTCTTCAGTGTAGATATGAGGGCAAAATTGGCAGCGTGGTCTGTTGCAGGGATATGTTCCTGCTTTAGTGTTTCTGTTGTATGATCTGTAGTTGCTGGTAAGTATCCTTTTAAGGTTAGGGGGCTGTCTGAAAGCAAGGAGATGTCTGTCTCCCAAAGCTTGAGAGAGTGAGGGATCATCTTGTAAAATAGGCTGTAGATCTTTGATGATGTGTTGAAGAGGTCTGGCTTGGGGTTTGTTGGTGGTGACCAGTGGCGTTCTGTTGTTGTTTTTCATGGGCTTCTCCTGTAGTAGTTGACTTCTGGGTACCCGTCTGGCTCTGTCAATTTGTTTCTTCACTTCTGCAGCTGGGTATTGTAGTTTTAAGAATGCTTGGTAGAGATCCTGAAGGTGTCTGTCTCTGTCTAAAAGGTCAGAGCAAATGTGGTTATATCTTAGGGCTTGACTGTACACACTGGATCGTGTGGTGTGTCGAGGATGAAAGCTCGAGGGATGTAGGTACCTATACCTATCAGTAGGTTTGCGGTATAGGGTGGTCTTTATGTGCCCATCGCTAATTTGCACTGTAGTGTCCACAAAGTGGATCTCTTGTGTGGAGTGTTCCAGGCTAAGTTTGATTGTGTTGTGGAAATTGTTGAAATCTCTATGGAAATCTTCAAGGGCATCTTTACCATGGGTCCAGTTGATGAAGATGTCATCAATATAGCGTAAGTAAAGTAGAGGTGCTTTGGGATGAGACATGAGGAAACGATAGACATGAGGAAACGATAAATTAATCTGTCAGTCTTTAAAAGTGCCACAGGACTCTGTTGTCTTTCTACAATAGACTAACACGGCTACCCCTTTGGAATTTAATTTGAAACTGCGATACAAAGATGTGATGATAACCTGGAAATGGAAACTCGAATACATACAGTGATTTTTAGTGGTACATCTTATTGTAAGTTGATTAGATACAAAATAACAATACAACATCATGATATATTAAAATTGAGGAGCTTTAAACTGCCATGCTATGGAAGCTTTCTCCTGATTCCATTGGTGTTAATAACAAAATTACCTTTTATTTACTGGGAGTGAAATTTGCCTAAAACAGTAGAATTAGCAGCAGAATAATCTTGGCATGTGGTATACTATGGGAACTAAAACATATTACAGAACTGATACATGACTTGTCAAATTTGGAATTGTGGCAAATATGGCCCTGATTTCTGCCTCATGCAATCCTCTTGGTTTCAGTGAGTGTAAACCAAGGAATATTAAAGAGAAAAGAACGATGTTAGTAAAGTCATGCATAATTAAGGATGAATAATTTAAAACTGCCCAGGTTCCTGAATGGCTCAGGTGATGGTTATAAGATTAAGAGCCTTTCACATCCATTTCACTAATCTGTACATGACAAGGAGCGAGGCTCAAATCTGGGCTGCTAGAAGTGTCAAATCTGCTTCAAGGGATTTTAGAAAGGCACATGAAACCTTTGCTATGCCATGGTCCTTAGTCCATGGTCCAAAAATGGACATTGCTGGTTGGGGAAAAATGTGGCCAAGAGAGCACTGACTCAGTATATCCTCCAAACAACCAACACAACTGTAGTCTAAAATTCCCTTCCCTTGGAAGAATTCCCAGGTGAAACAGTGAAAAACTTTACTTCTTCTGTGGAACATAGTTACATGTGAGATTTTCACCATCCTGCACTTTCATGGGTGAACCAAGCACTATATCAGAAGTAACAGCAATACATCTCTAGCTCAAGGTTATTCAGTGATTCAGAGCTGGTCTTATGGGTGGGCAGTGCAGATGATTGCTCAGGGCTCTGTGGTCAGGAGGCGCCATGGTCAAGAGCAGAATTTCTCAGATGGGGTCCTGACCCAAAAGGGTGTTGTAAGGCTATTGTAGGGGGGTTGTGAGAGCAATAGTTGCTGATCAGGCAAAGTATGTTAAAGAAAGGGTGCCAAAATGCATGTTTGAGCAGGGTACCATTTTCTGTAAGGTTGGCCTTGCAGTGATCTTTATGAAGTAAAAAATCGATGATCTCTGTTTTGCTCTTTGTGGATAGTTGTTCATATCCTTAAACCAATATAAATGGGACCTTGTTGAAAGTAAGTCTGTATAGCAAATGTGCATTGAATCTGAACTGCCCTCAGCTCTTATTCAGCCAAATGATCTTGATCTGCTGGATTATCAGTATCTTTTGTAAGTGGTCACAGGAGTAAAATATAATTTAAAATAAATGAAATTAGAGTCTTCAAAATGTTGTGGTACAGCAGCAAGCTATTTCCACACACACAGAGATAATACCCTTCTTTCTCAAAAACGTAATACAGTGCTCACCATTAGCAAGCTGACATCTGCGAACCCACACTGGTATAAGGGTTTGCCTGAGGCCTTGTCTACACAATCACCGTATTGCGCGTTAAAAATCATTACCGCGCGTTAACTATCACAGTGTACAGACGTGCAACGTTGATGTTGCGCGATAAGCACCTTGTTGTAGCGCAATCCAACAACCACTCCGACGAGAGTGGTAACAGCTGTTGCGTATCATTTGTTGCGCGTTTGTGCTCGTGTGTACGCTTACCGCGCAATGATCGGCCTCTGGAAATGTCCCATCATTCCCAAGTCATCCTCTCTGGACTTCCACCCGCCCGCTCTTTGGCAGTGACGAAACTGTCCCCGCCCACAGTTGAATCCCAGGATTTTCAAATATTTTGTCAGTTTCATTTCCTAGTCTTTTCCTCGTGGAGTGTATTGGAGTGCAGCAGCGTTTCCAGTAGCAATGGCGACCCGTCGCAGAAGACGCGCACCCCTTTGGTCCACGGCAGAGGTGCTTGACCTGATCAGCATCTGGGGAGAGTCTGCTGTGCAGGCACAGCTTCGCGGCAGCAGATGAAATTACGACACATTTGGCATGATTTCTCGGGCAATGACGGAGAAAGGTTATGATAGAGACACATTGCAGTGTAGATCAAAGGTGAAGGAGCTAAGAATCAGCTATCAGAGAGCGAAGGAGGGAAACCGGCGATCGGGATCAGCGCCTGCTACATGCAGGTACTATCAGGAGATCTGAGCCATCCTCAGTGGTGACCCCACAACAACTCCAAACACCACAGTGGACACATCTGTAACCACAGATGAAGTCAATGCCACAACGGAGTTGGATGAGGACCTTGAGGAGGTGGTGGGGGAGACGGAGGAGAACCCGGGGCAAAGCGAGGCAGCGTGTAGCCAGGAGCTGTTCTGCACCCCCGCTGATACGTCCTCTCTAGAAGACATGAATTGCAGCATGTCCCTTGAGTCGGCTGAGGGGGGCTCTGGTAAGTTTCTGCTTTGTAATGCTAAAAGTCTATCTCACGTTAAAATATCACTGTGCATTGCGGGGGTGCTTGCTGTGTCTCCCAGCAGTGCACGCTCCTTACTCCCCATCCATGAGGAGGGCATCAACACAAGCAATGATTGTGAAGTAATCATCTGCATGTAGGTCAGTAAATGATTCTTCAATGTACCTCCAGAGCCTAGTACTCAGATTGGATGGGATGGCGTTTGTGCCAACACTCCCAAAGACGGACACTTTGCTCCGCCAGCTGCAAAGCACAGCCCTGGGAACCATGGCCGCAAACAATGCTGCAGCATACGGTCCTGGCTGACTGCCCGCGGCATGTAGGAGATGTATTCTAGCAAGCAGGGGCACTCTGAGGAGAGCGATATCTGGTTCCATCTCTGTGCCCAACGCTGATTATTAGCCCCCAGTAAAGCTGTCTACTAGGACGTACCTTGTCCGCTTCAGCAAGGCATAGGGTGTTGACCGCACTGTACCTTCCAGAGTAATGTGCTACTGGAAGTTTAATTTTCTTATCCTGGCTATGTGTAAACAGCAGCTTGACAATTATTTGTTTTTTTAGAACAGACCTTGAGAAGGCCATTGTCTATCCCCGCTGCCCGAATGAGAAACATTCGGCAGCATGCACGAAGGAACAGGGAGGATATGTTTCAGGACATGTTGAAAGCTACACAGGAGTCCTTGAAAACTGCACAGGAATCCTCCTCTGTGACCAGACCATTCAGAGCTGAGTACCAGCAGATGTGGAAAACCCAGACCGAGGAACTGATAAGCATGATGAAGGAGCAAACAGAACTGTTCAAGAGCATGGTCGCTTTGCAGTCCCAGGCGATTAATGTTAGGGCTCCACTACAGACACTGCAGCCACGTCTGCCTCCCACCCCCCGTAGTCCCTATAAGAATTTCTATGAAGTGCACCCGTCCCACCGTAGCATTCCAACAACTAGCTCTCCCCCCCGTACTTTCTAGAGCCCCGCAGCTACACACACCTGTAACCCCAACCTTCAAAGTCTGAATAAAAACAGAATAAAATCATTTCATTAAGGCTTTATTTTTACACATGGCTACTTTCACAAGGTGCAGCAGATGCGTCCTAAAAGAAAACTAGGGGAGGGCGTGACTGAAATGCTCCCTGAGTGCCTCCCTTATGCGAGAAGCTTCCCCTTTAGCCCACCTAATACTCCTAGTGGCTGGCTGTTCGTATGCCTCCTCGAGGCGCTGTGCCTCGGTAGCCCACACTGGGCAAAACTTTTCTCCCCGACTTTCACAAATATTATGGAGGACACAACAAGATGCAATCACAGCAGGGATGTTGTCCTCCGACAAGTGCAGCCGCCCATACAAACAGCGCCAGCGGCCTTTTAAACGGCCGAAGGCACACTCCACAGTCATTCTGCTGCGGCTCAATCGGTAATTGAACCGCTCCTTGCTTTGATCTAGGTTGCCGGTGTACGGCTTCATGAGCCATGGCATCAGTGGGTAGGCTGGGTCTCCGAGGATAACTGTGGGCATCTCCACATCCCCCACTGTAATTTTTCTATCAGGGAAAAAGGTACCCCCTTGCAGCTTCTGGTACAGGCCAGAGTTCCTGAAAATGCGGGCATCATGCACCTTTCCCGACCACCCAGCATTGATGTCAGTGAAACGCCCTCTGTGATCCACGAGTGCTTGCAGCACCATGGAGAAGTAGCCCTTCCTGTTGATGTACTCGGTAGCGAGATGATCCGGTGCCAAAATAGGGATGTGTGTGCCATCTATGGCTCCCCCGCAGTTCGGGAATCCCATGGCAGCAAAGTCGTCCACAATCTCACTGACATTCCCCAACGTCACTGTCCTCCGTAGCAGCACGCGATTGATGGCTGTGCAGACTTGTGTTAGGGCTACTCCGACGGTGGACCTCCCGACTCCAAACTGGTTTGCAACCGACCGGTCGCAGTCAGGAGTCGCCATCTTCCAAAGAGCTATCGCTACGCACTTCTCCACAGTGAGGGCTGATCTCATGTTGGTGTCTTTACGTCGCAGGGCAGGGGCCAACTCTGAGCACAGTTCCAGAAATGTTGCTTTCCGCATTCGAAAGTTCTGTACCCACTGCTTGTCATCCCACAGCTGCATAACAATGTGATCCCACCACTCGGTGCTCGTCTCTCGCGACCAGAAACGGCGTTGGACCGTGTGCAGATGGTCGGTGAAGGTGCTGAGCAATGCGGTGCTGTTGCTCTGCATGGCATCGATCAGCCGCTGCTCCTCTGTGTCATCCTCTGGATGGGAGCTAAGAACGTAATGAGCAACCATCTGAGATGTGTTCAGCATGTGGAGGGGAGAGTGGAGACCAGAGCAGGATCCATGCTGATGCTGATTTTGTTTCTTTCCAATGGCGCGCTCCGTGCAAACACTATTGAAAATAGGTGCGAGTTGCTACTGGCAACGCGGAAGACACTAGGGAAACGCACTGCACCATGGGAAACATCCAGTTTACCCATGCTGCTATGTGCTCCTTTCCTTCATCCCATGATTCCAAGTGCGTACTCAGGGAAAATGGAACGCTGGGATACGTGCCCAGAATTCAGTGCGCTAATGCGCATTACAGCGAGGAATTCTGTGATGGAACAAGGAGCGACGTGTGTACGCGCTACACCGCGATAAACATCACGTGCTTCTTATAGCGCAGTTCAGAAGTTGCGCTATAATCTGATAGTGTAGACAAGGCCTGAGATACAAGTTTTCAGATTTGTTTTTTACAGGAAAATATTGTGGTTAGCTGTGTGTTTCCTGAGAAATATGGTGTCCATTAAAAAGTCAACTGTAATTTCAAAATGTTAACAATAATATCAACAGTGAACTAGTAAAACCTTTCTGTGCTTAGGACCCTTTTTCCAAACCATGATCCCCTGAGAATTACTCTTTTTTCTTCTCAGGTCCCTCATAATCTGATCTGACATTAAAGGGCATGGTTCCTATGATTTGCTTAATACCTGCTAATGAACTCTTCCTAGGGTTGTAAATCAATCTCCAGGTTGAGACTGAAGGCTTCTCTTTACTAACGAAGGCAAATTTGCCGCCTTCAGATTAATCTCCCTGATCAAGTGAGCAGGTCTGTGAAGACCCACTCAGCCGCTCAGGAAGCCGATCCAGTAATACCACCCCTGCAGAAGGAGCAGTGATAAGTCAAAGGGAAGGGGTTTCCCTCTAACTTCGACTACTGAATACTCCGTGATATGTAGGTGGTAGTCAATCAGAGGGAGATACACAAGGTATTTAAGTATTTTGCATATATTCCACCGATTGTGAACGAAATCATGCCACAGTATAGACCAGGGCTTAATCCCCTAATCTAGGTATTTTCACATCTTGTTTTTCAGTTCTGGCAACCTGAGTGCACATCTTGCGAAAGATAAAATCAGAAAGAGTTGCTTCATCCTCATCCTCAATGAATATTTGTCCATATCTTAAAAATATGTTTTTTTTTACCTATGTGATACTCTTATCAGAATAGGTTTACGATTAGAATTGTGGGGAGGCTAAAAACGGAGACCAGACCAGAACTATAATTTAGAATTGAGGCACAGTCACATAATATATAGCCCTGCTTACTCGATCCACTTGACTGACTTTTATGTTGACTTTCACTGAATGCAACCCATTGATGTAAAATATCCTCTAGGGACTAGTTTGAGACCAATGCATTCATTTCCAGTTTTGATTTTAATGGTCTTGGGCTCAATGGCTATGTCTACACTTGCACTTTTAAGTCGACTTAGTGTGTCTACACTTAAAATTAAAGTCAACTTAAAGGGGAACTTACAAAGTCAACCTAGAGCATCCATACTGGATGCTCTAGGTCGACTTTGTGGGGCTAGGGGGACCTTGGGCAGGTCCACGGTGGCGGGGGGGGCACCCCCTGTGTACAGTGGGGCAAAGGGGGACAGGGACCCTGGCAGGACAGAGCCTTGTGTGTGATGCTGTCTGGATTTAGGGAAGCATTTATGATATTATTTTCTATGGATATCTCATAAATGCTATAATCCATAG
>VOCT01073146.1:0-13741 GCA_007922175.1 Pelusios castaneus
TCAAGCTGAGCTGGACCTTGCAAAGGGAATTAAAGCCAATAGTAAAAGGTTCTTTAGCCATATAAATAGGAAGAAAACAAAGAAGGAAGAAGTGGGACCGCTAATCACTGAGGATAGGGTGGAGTCTGGGCATGGCTGAATATCTAAACAAATATTTTGCCTCTGTTTTTAATGAGGCTAATGATGAACCTGGAGAAGCGGTGGGGTGGCTAACGGGAATGAGGACATGGAGGTGGAAATTACCACATCCGAGGTAGAAGCCAAACTCGAACTGCTTAATGGGATTAAATTGGGGGAGGCGGATAATTTCCATCCAAGAATATTAAAGGAAATAGCACATGAAATTGTGAGCCAATTAGCAAATATTTTTAATTAATCTGTAAACTCAGAGGCTGTACTGTATGACTGGAGAATTGCCAACATAGTGCTTATTTTCAAGAACGGGAAAAGAAGTGATACGGGTAACTACAGGCCTAGTATGCAAGGTCTTGGGAAAAAAAAATTGGAAAAAGTGTGTGGGGATTTATTCAGCATACACAGATATGCTGATACTGTAATAGATTTTTCCAGCATACACAGACATAATGACACTGCCCGTCGAAGATTCCCTGACAGTAATTGAGGTAACTGGAGGGGGGGGGGGTTGAATGCCCTGTCTATGCCCCCACAGAATGTACCTTGGGAGACAAACATATTTTCCATCATATAGTATATCTCCCCCACTGCCCCACCTCTCTGCTGGGAAGGGACCTCCCCTGTAAGGGGGGAGCCACTCTGCATTTTATACAGGATGAAATCACACTTAACTTACCCCCAGAGCATGCCTGGCTAATAGTAGTGAAACCTCAGGAAAAAAAAAAAAGCCCAAGAAGCTCAGGATCGGGCACATTGGGAGGATCAGGTTTATCCCCTAGTGTGGGCTCCAGAGGCTCCAGGGAAAGCTTCTCACATTACTCCGGTTACAATCCAGCTCCTCCCAGGGAAAACACCAGTGAGAATTCACCAGTATCCCATACGGCAAGAAGCGCGGGAGGGGCTGCAGAATACCATTGAAACATTCCTAAGGTGTGGGGTTCTCCGAGAGTGTTAATCGGCTTGGAACACTCTCATTCTGCCAGTTAAGAAACCTGATGGCACCTACCGCTTGGTGCAGGATCTAAGGGCTGTAAACGAGCGAGTGAAGCCTTTGCACCCCTTGGTGCCTAATCCTTATACACTGCTTGCTTCTATAGGGGAACAATATATGTATTTTACTGTTCTTGATTTAAAAGATGACTTTTTTTTACCATTCCGGTGGAACAACAGTCCCAGGAACTTTTTGCCTTTGAGTGGGAGGACAGAAAGCAGGTAAAGAAACAAATGTGCTGGACTGTTTTAGCCCAAGGATTCAAAAACTCCACCACCATTTTCGGCCAGGCACCTGCTGGAGACCTACAGGAGTGGGACAACCAGGAAGGGGTACTCCTGTTATAATACGTAGATGATCTCCTCCTGGCAGCCGGAGGACTGGAGGACTGCCTGAAAGCTACGGTAAGCCTGCTAAACTTTCTCGGGCTCAGGGGATACCACGTCACGTAAGAAGGCTCAGATCACTGAGGTTCGGTATCTGGGGTTCCACATTCAGCAAGGGCAGAGGGGGCTCTCTAATGAAAGAAAGGAGGCAGTCTGCCAAGTTCCCACGCCGCTGCTACAGCCTTGATCATTAAAGAGGCTGAAAAGTTAACCCTTGGGAGCAAGGGCCAAGCTTATTGAAAACCCGGAGGTGCAACTGCGGACCTGTTCAACTCTTAATCCGGCCACCCTCCTTTCTGACTCAGAGGGTATGGAATATAATTGCTTAGAGACTGTGGACTTACAACATTCCAGCAGGGCAGATCTGAGGGACCAGCCCCTGCCTAACCCAGACTTTGCATGGTATATTGATGGGAGTAGCATGGTGGTTAATGGCCAGTGTAAGGCAGGATATGCTGTGGTTTCTCTTTTTGACACCATTGAAGCACAGCCCCTACCACCTGGGACCTCTGCACAACTGGCAGAGCTAATTGCCCTCACCCGAGCACTTGAGCTGGCCACCGATAAGCGAGTTAACATCTTCACCGATTCCAGGTATGCTTTTGGGGTACTGCATGCCCATGCCAGGCTATGGAAGCAGCGGGGAATGCTTACAGCCCAAGGGAATCCTGTTAAGTACGGCCCACAAATCCTCCACTTGCTTACAGCTGTTTTGCCTGCCGAAGTAGCTCTTGTGTCTCATGTTTTGAATCAATTACACCTAGCAACCTATGCGGGGAGGGAAGCCCTAGTCCAGATGGCTACCAAGTATTTCCCCGCCAGTAGTCTCTGCCCTCAGGACTCCCGAATTGTGGCAGGGTGCCCCATTTGCCAGAACAACAACCCTCGTTCCGGAGGAGCCCACCAGCCAGCATCGCTTGAACAGACCCCCAGACCCGGTGTCGTATGGCAAATTGATTTTACTGAACTGCCACGGACCCAGGGGTATCGGTATTTACTGGTGATGATGGATCATTTTACCGGATGGCCAGAGGCATTCCCTTGCCGAAATTGCAGCGCTAGGACGGTGGCTGTAAAATTAATGAAAGAACTGATCCCTAGGTTTGGACTACCCCAATGGATTGAGTCTGATAATGGAACTCATTTTACTGCAAACATCGTAAAAATCATCGCTGAGACTCTGCAACTACAGTGGAAGCTACACTCTCCCTGGAGACCCCAGGCCAATGGGGTCATTGAACAAACCAATCAGACTCTCAAACGATATTTCTTTAAAATTTGCCAGGAAACTGTTCTCAAGTGGCCAGATGCCTTGCCACTGGCCCTGCTTCGGGTACTGCCTAGGGGAGGTTGGGTTTAAGTTCCTTTGAGATCCTTTTTGGACGCCCCTGGCCAATGAATGGTGCCCCGGTTCCGCTAGGGGAGTAGGTCCTAGGAAAGTCAATGTTATCCAAATATTTGTTCTCGTTGTCTGCTGTTCTTTCTTTTCTTCATAGGTGTGAAAGATGCTCAGCCTGTTCCACTAGAAACCCCGGCTCACTCGCTCCAGCCCGGAGATGCCATCCTCGTCCGGAGCTGGAAAGATGAACCCCTCCAGGAGCGGTGGAAAGGACCCTTTACAGTTCTCCTGGTTACCCACACCCCGGCGAAGATTGAGGGACACAAGAATTGGATCCACTACTCCCGGCTGATGCCAGTACCCCAGCCTCAGGATCAAGATACGTGGACTGTAAAACCCTCCAAAGACTCAGGCAATTCGGACTTTGGACTGAAACTCTTGTTTAAACGCAAGCCTCGCTGAGTCCTCGCTGAGTGTAAACGCCCCGGGCTCCAGGCCATGCTTTCGTTCCTGATTTTTTCTGGCTGCCAACTGTAACAACCATCCACGCCCATGCGGGCTGGCAGGGGGACTTTAACTAACTCTAAAGACTGCCGTCAATACCTTTGAAGCTTTGAAAAGACAATTTGCCTGCTCGTTTAATTTTTTTAATTGTTGAATTTGTTCCCAGATCCCTTTCCCCTTTAACTGGTTAAATTTTGTCAAAGTGCCATCGCTGAGAAATGGGATTTCACCCGGGGTGACCACAAGCTTTTAGTTTTCAACGTGATTGTACTTTGGAGGCCAATTATTCCCTTATTGGCCCCCATGACCCAGCCGGTGACAGACCCATTGACTATGTCTGGAAACCTGATTTTAATCCAGACTGAAAACCTGTGCCTATTAGATTAAGGACCCCCCTTCTGGCTTAATCTGCTATTGCTCATATGGTAATCAAACTGCTTGGTTTGCAGGGAATAGCTCCTGCCGCTATTATCTTGTACCCTGGGGCACTTTATCCATCCCTATTTTAGACTCCTCCGGAGTGGACTCAGGGAAGGGTCTCTTAACCTGGGATGCTGGCTCCCCCGACGCTGCCATTATGAATGGTTTAGTTGCTAATACTAATTCTTTTTTTATTTGTGGCCGTAATGCTTATTCTTGGCTTCCCCACGGCTGGTGTGGCAGCTGCTATTTGGGAATTTTGGCCCCTCCCCTCTGGGTGTTGTCTCATGCCCCTGTCGGTCGGCACCCTGGAGCCTATTGGGGAGGGTGACCGTTTTGGTATGATTATTCTGCCACAGTATGGGGTGGGCCGTTTGGCCCAATTGTACCGCAAGCTATCTGTATTTCTTACCCAATTTGCTAATGATACCTTAAATGTCAGCCACGACCTCATTGCTGAGCTGTACCAGCTTCGGCTCCTGGCACTTCAGAACAGACAGGCCCTTGATTTTGTACTAGCTGCTCAAGGGGGGGTCTGTGCCCTTATTGGGGAAGAATGTTGTACCTATGTACCTGAAAATTCGGAGGATGTTAATGTTTATATTTTATCTGCTCAAAAGGCCCTGAATCAATGGAAAGCTGGGGAACGGGAACCCACAGTGTTTGATACCCTTTGGAGTTGGCTCCCCAATTTTGGCTTAAATACTTTGGGGACAAGCATTGTACACCTTCTCCTCACCGGCTTAGTTTTGTGTATTTGCTGCCTTTTGTTTTTAGTTTGCTGTAAAGTTATTTTGGCCCGCCTCTGTGCTGCCCCTGCCCCATCCGTACCGGTCCTATATACTCAGACCTCTGATTTAAATTCCCTTTTGTCACAGGAATATGAGAGGACTCAGCTTTCTAGAATCTGAGCCCTCCCAAAGGGGGGAATTGTTGATGCCCCTGGCTGTGTTTGGGGTTGCGCACTGGGTAACTCGGGGGGGTGGAAGGCCACAGTGTCGATGAAGCCCCTTCGCTCCAGACTCAGACACAGCTAGGACATAACTGACGCCCAACAATCCAAATAACATAGCCTTGATGTTTCCCAGTTGCAGAAACTGATAACCTGTTCCCCATAAAGGAATAACAGTACTAGTCTCAGCCAGCCTCTGCTTGCAATAATAATACAGCCTTGAAAGTTTGGTTTTCGTCCAAGGAGAAGAGAAGGGGGGTAGAATCCTTTACACACACAGACTGGGAAATGCTGACAGCTCAGGTCCAGCTAGTATTCAACTATATAAAAGCAATTGTAACCAAAGGGAGGTTGCACATGATTTGAGACTTGTCTGTCTCCGTGTGCCTGCTTGAGATCTCAAATAAATCTTAGTGTGCTTCTCCGCCCTGGTGTGTTTATTGGTGCTGCGCACTCCGGGCAACGAATCCACCACTGTTGCTAGCCCCAGCCTGTCTTCAGGCCACTCCCTGCAACAATTGGAAGATCACAGCCAGGTCGGACAAGGATACTTCAGGCTGCAATGGCATACTGCCACATACTTTCACACCGGCCTTGGGGTTTCAGTGTCTGGATTTCTGTGAGAATTTACTGATAGTGAGGAGTAAGAAGAGCAGTAAACACAATTATAAATCTAGGGGTTATCTAACCAATGGCTTACAGGTTTGTTTTATATAATTATATATGCACCAATTAACTGCCTTGTCATAGTTGGTGGTGGGACTATGGAAATGTATAAAAATCTTTACTTATGTATCAATAAACGATGCTTGCTTGCAATCATATTGGTTGTTACGCTCGGTCCAGACCCGCATGAACTCGACAAAAGTGTTTAAAGATTTTGAGGTTAACAATAATTGGGATAAAATACAACATGGCTTTACAGAAGGTAGATCGTGCCAGACCAACTTGATCTCCTCTTTTGAGACAATAACAGATTTTTTAGACAAAGGGAATGTAGTGGATCTAATTTACCTAGATTTCAGTAAGGCATTTGATACAGTTCCACATGAGGAATTATTAGTTCAATTGGGAAAGATGGGGATTGATGTGAAAGGTGGATAAGGAACTGGCTAAAGGGGAAACTGCAACAGGTCACATTGAAAGGAACTGTCAGGCTGGAGAGAGGTTACTGGTGCAACTCCGCAGGGAACGGTCCTGGGACAAATCTTATTTATCCTTTTTATTGCTGACCTTGGCACAAAAAGTGGGAATGTGCTAATTCACTTTGGAGATGACACCAATCTGGGAGGTGTTGCTAATACAGAACGGTCCTGGAATATCCTATAGAAAGATCTGGATGATCTTGTAAACTGGAGTAATAGAAATAGAATGAAATTGAATAGTGGAAAGTACAAAGTCATGCATTTAGGGACTAATAAAAAGAATGTTTCCTATAAACTGAGGATGCATTAGTTGGAAGTGATGGAGGAGGAGAAGGACCAGGGATATTGGTTGGTCACAGGGTGACCATGAGCCACCAATGTGATGTGGCTGTGGAAAAAAGCTAATGTGGTCCTTGGCTGCATCGGGCGATGTATTTCCCGTCGAGACAGGGAGGTGTTAGTACCATTATACACGGCACTAGTGAGACCTCATCTGGAATAGTGCGTGCAGTTCTGGTCCCCCATGTTTAAGAAAGATGAAGTCAAACTGGATTAGGTTCAGAGAAGGGTTACTAGGGTGATCTGCGGAATGGAAAACCTGCCTTATTAAAGGGACTCAAAGAGCTTGGCGTGTTTAGCCTAGCCAAAAGGAGGCTGAAGGGAGATATGATTGTTCTCTATAAATACTCAGAGGGATAAATACCAGGGAGGGAGAGGAATTATTTAAATTCAGTGCCAGTGTGGAGACAAGGAGAAATAGATAAAAACAGGCTATCAGGAAGTTTAGACTTGAAATTAGAGGCAGGTTTCTAACCATCAGAAGGGTGAAGTTCTGGAATAGCCTTCTGAGGGGAGCTGGGGAGGTGAAAAACCTAGCTGGCTTCAAAACTGAAGCGTGATAAACTTATGGAGGGTGTGGTGCGATGGGATGGCCTAATTTGGCAACTGACCAGTCTTCGGCCACTGGTGGTGGATCTGCCAATGGCCTGAGACGGGACGTTAGATGGGGGGTTCTGAGTTATTACAGAGAATTCTTTCTGGGCTGTCCGGCTAGTGAGTTTCGCCCACATGCTCAGGGTTTAATTGATCGCCATATTGGGGTTGGGAAGGAATTTTCCCCCAGCACAGACTGGCAAAGACTCTGGGGGTTTTTCACCTTCCTCTGTAGCATGGGGCATGGCTCCCTTCCTGGTGGATTCTCTGTACCTTAAAATATTTAAATCACGATTTGAGGACTTTAATAACTCGGTCCCAGATTAGAGGTTTATTACAGGAGTGGGTGGGTGAGTTTTGTGGCCTGTGTTGTGCAGGAGGTCAGACTAGATGATCATATTGGTCCCTTCTGAGCTTAAAGTCTATGAGTGGGAGGGTCCCTCTAACTAGAGGGCTGCACCCCAAAAGCTTTAACACAAGCTGACCTGGTGTGAATTCAACATGTTAGCCCAAATCCTGGAGTCCTGCCCAGGGCCCTTCCCAGGCTCGGGTGGGGACAGGCAGCCTGGATGCTGTGTGCTGGGGACAGTGATGGTCCCCCCCCTTCCTGGTGCATCCCTGCAAACCTGGGGGTTTACTTTCAGTCCAGACACCAGGGCAGGGGAGATCCTGGCCTCATGTGCTGGGGGAGCGGTCAAGGGTCACGGCTGATCACAGCCCCAGGAGGGGATCAGGTGTCTTTACTACAGCTCGGAGCAGTGTCTGGGGCAGCCCCCGGCCTGGAATGATCACAGAGTTGTTGGAGGGTCACAGCAGGGCGCAGTGGGTGGTCAGGGGATAGCTCACCCTGGCAGTCGTTCAAATTCGTGTTACTGAAGTGGGGTTTCCGAGAGCTGGACACATATCCATCGACGCAGGTGCAGATAAAACTTCCAGGCTGATTGATGCAGTTTCCGGTGGGTCCGCAGTCTACCGGGTTCAGCCGCACACACTCGTCAATATCTGCAACACAAGAGGGGACGCTCTGTCCGTCCTGGCAGAGAGACTTTCCCCGTATCCCCCCTGCACTGAGCCGGGTGACAGGACCCAGGCGAGGGGTCCCTGGAGCCGGACAATCCAAGGCCTGATTCTCGGCAACACTCAGGTCGCCCCAGGCTGGTCTGGCAGCGTAACGGCCCCTGGAGAATCCCCCGCCCAGCGTCAGGGGTCGCCCCTGGCGTGGAGCTGCTTTAGGGGCCCTGCCCCCACCCTGTTCCCAGGCCAGGGGCAGCCCGCTCTCTGGCTATTCCTTCCCCCAGGGCCCACGGAGCGCAGCGCCCACTGAGCTATTTCCATGACCCACACACGAGGCCCCTCCTAGGCCAACGAGGCCACAAAGAGCCTGGATGCTGTGTGCTGGGGCCAGTGAGAGTCCTGCCCCGCCTGCCCCCCACCTCCCCGATGCTTCTCTGCAGCACAAGGAGTTTGCTGCGTGGGGTCTGCTTCTATCTCCAGGGGTTTATTCCTCGTCCAAGCACCGGGGACAGGGTGAGGCTGGGCCCAGCTCTGCGGGAACAGGCGAGGGTCACGTCTCAGCACAGCCTTGGTGGTGGCTACATGACATTGTCAAAGGTGGTTCTGCGCCAGCCTGGAATGGGCACTGGGGGGAGATCTCGGCCGGGGTAGGGGTCAGGGGACAGCTCACCCTGGCAGTCATTCTCACTCGCTTTCCTGAACTCGGCTTTCCCAGATCTGGACACGTATCCATTGAGGCAGACACAGAAGTAACTCCCAGGCACATTGGTGCAGGCTGCGTTGGGTCCGCAGTCTACCGGGTTCGGTCCCACACACTCATTAAAATCTGCAACAAGGCACAACATTCCCCATCTCTTCCAGGTTCCCGTGGCTGAATATCAGGAGCCAGGGACCTCAGCAAACAGGAGTGGGAAGGAGGGTGGTGGAGCAGGAAAGTGGGGGGAAGGGGAAGGGTGGCAGGGAGCAGTGCAGCTGGATGGTGGGCACCAGGAAAGGCAGCACAGCAGCTGCATTTTCCCATGCTCTGTTCCAGCCCTGGGCCACATGCCTGAGCATGCCGCAAGGCAGGAAATTGAAAAAGGCTCTGGCCAGGTCCCAGCTTTCAGGTGCATACAAACCAGATGGAGGAAGTTGGGGAATTCACAAGGCAAGCAGGTAGGCTGCCTGGGGCTTCCAGTGTGGTGCCATGAGCGAGGTCACACCAAACTAGCAGACCCAGCCAGCCAGGCTGCCGGCCTGTGCCTCCCCTGCAAATAGCCAAAGAGAAGACAAGAGAGTGAACTGAAGAAAAGGCAGAGAAGGCTGCTGCACTGTTCCCTACTCTCTCCCCACAGATCCTGCCAGGCTCCCAATCCCTCTCCTGGGGAGACAAAGCAGAAAGGACAACAGCCAAAACTGAGAAAGCCCACTCTTGTGGAACGGCGTTGAATTCACTGAAGAAAGAACGTTTGTTTCCAAAGTCACACCCCAAAAGCCACCCTTTCCACACCAGAGTTGTTTACAAGGAGAAAGGTCCGACAGGTATCCTCTGAGGCTAATCTCAACCAGTCATCTTTCTACCCTGTTTTTCGGGTATCCTAGGCTCCCTTGTCTCTTACTTCTGGACACAGGAAATCCAGTTACCAACTGTGTGATGGCATCTCCTTGTCTTCCCCATTTATATTGTCCTTATCTTTGAGACTTTCCAGTGCGAGTAACTCCCTGCCTGTCCCTCTGGCAGAACACCCACAGGTGCTGTTCCTGTTCCTGGCTGCTTAAGGGAATGCAAGGTGTTATGGGACCCTTAGCATAGGTGAGCAGCATTACAGAGAGACATAGGCCATGCAACTTCTAGAAGTGGACACAAAATACAATATTATGTGTGTTAAGCACGTCCTATCAGTATTAATATACGTAATGTGGATCACACCTATTGACAGTCTGATATATTATATGAGCCCAGCGTATATTGGTCAGTATTGGTCAAAAATAGATTTAAAACCCCCACCTAAACAATCCAGTCAGTCCTAATGACCCGGCTGCAATGATCCCCGCCCCCCACATACCATTAGAGCCCCAATAGTCCCCCTGAGAGCTGCCAAGACTGTGTCTCTTAATGGGAGAGACACATTCTGGGTGGGGCTCTCATGTGATGGGCACGAACGTGTCACATACAGCATTACATTCTGCCAGCTGGCGAACTTACCATTTGATGCTTGGGTGCTCCCAGGTGGTAGAGAGGAGAATGAGATGAGGAGGAGAAATACTGGAGACAAAGAAAGAGTAAATGTGTTTTTAAAGTGTTATATCCAGAAATGAGAGAGAGAGAGAGTGTGCACGCTCTTTTGGCTCCATCCATGGACCAATTCTTGCTTGTTTACCCAACTATGATTCTGCTATAAATCCAATTAAGTCAATTCTTTCATTAATAATGATAATTATTGTAGTAATTTGTGCCCCTAGGGAAAACTGGCTTAACCAGCTGCCCCTTGCCCAGATGCTCTGTTTTACAACCTCCAGCATAGTTTCATTCCCACAGATGGGCGATAATGCCAAGGAACATCTCCTTCCACTATGGTCGGCTGCTGGAATTGCCGCATCAATTAAGGAAGGCTTTGGGCTGCTCTACTTGCAGGGATCAGACTGAGCCACTTTTATCCCCTAAAGAATCAAGAGCTGAGAACGTGGCCAAAAGCCACCCATGACCCATCCACCTTCTCATCTCCTAGGGTGCATCTACACTTGTAAATGAAGTCGACTTAATTTACTCTGCGTCTACACAACACTTTCCTTAAGACAACTTAAGCAAGCTCCTTAAGTCGACTTAATGAAAATTAAGTTGACTTTCTAAAACCCAATTCTAAGTTGAGTTTTGGCTTAAGTTGACTTTCTAAAGTTGACTTAAGCCAGTGTAGACGTGGAGTAGCCCTAAGTCGACTCTAAGTCGACTTAGGGCTCTCCAGGACTCCCCCACTGCCCTCCCTGCCAGAGTGGCTGGCACAGGCAGATCCTGGCATGCCCCCCCACAGGACTTGCCCCTATGCCCTGCCACGGTCCCTGTCCCCCTTTGCCCCATTGTACCCAGGTACAATGGGGCAAAGGCTGAGCCCATTGGCACATGGCAAGACGTGCCCCACCTGCCACTGTGGACCTGTCCCAGGTCCCCCTAGCCCCTACAAGTCGACCTAGGTGTGGACCAGTGTGGACGCTCTAGGTCAACTTTGTAGGGTCCGCCCAAAGTCGACTTAAAATTTAAGTGTAGACCTGCTAAGTCGACCTAAATTAACAAGTATAGACATAGCCCTAGGGAGCACACCCCAGTCAGCCTCAGGAATCCCAGTGGATCCGAGGGCCATTCAGTGAGTCTGGATGGAGTCTCAGTTGGTGTAACGCATACATTGGAAGGATCAGAGGAAACTGCAAGTTACACCGACATAGTGTAACCCATCTGCCTAAAAAAAGGCTCTCTCTTGAAGAGACCTACTGAGGGTGGGCTACTGTTGCTGGGCAGATTAGCTACCCACAACTAGAAACTTCTAGAAGCAGGGAGTGGTAGCATTTTGGAGCGTGCTCCACAGGGTGCCCTGCTGGTGTGATGCATTGTGGTCAGTCAGATCACATGAGAGCAGCAGTCTGTGCAGACAGCAGGCAGGAGCTGCTTTGAGAAGAGTCAATGTGCTCAGTTTTCAGGAGAGAAGCTGAGCCAGGAGTGAACAGGATATTTCCTCCCTCTAATGGAGTCATCTGCAACAGATTTTGCAGATATGCATATGGGACTGAAGGCTGGTTGCAAAGGAGAAGGAAAAGCCTGCATGGAATGCTACAGAAGATTCCTGCAAAGAAAAAGAGGACAGCTATTTCTTGCCACTCAAGTCTCTATACTGGAACAAAGACTGTAGCTGAGAGTTGGGTGAACTCCACCTGGACTTTGGGACTCTTGGGTATCTTTCATGTGGGGGTTTCTGTAGGGATTGTTCTTGGTTAATTGTATTTTGTTTTCTGAGGCTAAAGTTTAGTTAATAAAGTTCATCGTTATATTTGCTTTTAGTAGTATTTTAATGTGGGGTGGTAACTCTGAGCAATCATTGCTGCGAGTCCCATACAGACTGGATCCTGGGTCTCCAGCTGCTTTCTCCACAGGGATTGGGGTTTATTTCTGTGAGGCACTGGAGAAGGGCAATTGGATTAATTTTAGCCCACCCGAAGGTTACAATAGCACATTCATAGGTGTCAATTCCTGCTCAAGGAGACTCGTCTGCTCTCGCGCCCATGGAGCTCGTCCGCTAAAAATAGAAGCATGGCCTTGGTTGGAGAAATAGCAGGATAGGTTGACAGACCCAAGACAATCCTGCCAAGATCACAGGTACGTATTCAGGGCGGCTAGTTCCTCCCACCACCACAGCGACACTTCTATTTGTAGCAGAAAGCTACTGGAGAGGCAGCGGCTATGTCGTTTCAAGCTAGAACATTCCCCTTCCAGCTCTACTGGAGACACACTGATAGACCCCTCTGGACACTCCTTGCCCCACCATTGAGTTCAGCCAGTGGCCTTCGTTCCACTCACCCAATGGATACGCGTCACCTCGGGATCCCATAATGGCTCAGCTCCTGAGGGGATAGGATGAGCTCTGAGCTATGCAGCCTCCTTATCTAGGAGGAACTAGGGAGGAAGCCACGTTGACTCATGTCCTGTTGTAGTCGACTGTATCAACCAACAGTAATGCACACAGGAAAACCTTATCTTCTCTCCATACTTTGTTCTCCTCCCTTCTGCCCAACTGCATCCCCCAGCCCTGTAATTCTTTACTTTGCTGAGTAACTGAGATCCTACGGGGGAAACTGACCACAGAGCTGCATCTCACAGAATCACGAAAATGTAGAGTTGCAAGAGGGCTCAGGAGGTCAAATAGTCCAACCCCATGCACTGAGGCAGGACCTTGAACATCCGTGGCTGTTGTTTGTCCAACCTCTTCATAAAACGCTCCAGTGACAGGGATTCTGCAACCCCCCTACACTGCCAAACCATCGTTAGTGTTAGAAAGCTTTCCCCGATGGCTAAACTTAATCTCCCTTGCTCCTAAGTAACCCGATTCCTTCTGGTCCTACCTTTCATGGACATGAGAGCCAAATGATCACTGCCTTCTTTAAAAAAGCCATTTACAGATTTCAAATTTGTTATCATATTCCCTCCCCAGCCCCTTCTGAGCCTTTTCTTTTCTGGACTAAATGTGCCCAGGTCTTCCAGCCTTTCCTCACAGGCCAGGTTTATAAACCTCTGATCATTTGTGTGCATCTTCTCTGGACTCCGTACAATGGGTCCTCGTCTTTGTGGATGTGCAGCACCCAAATATGGACTCAGCACTGCAGAGTTGAGCAGAGAAGAACACTTGCCTCCTTCTCTTGCCTACACAACTCCTGTTAATACATTCAGGAATGCCCTTTGCCTCTTTTCCAACAGCATCGTGCTGTAGACTCACATTCAATTTGTGATCCACCAGAACTCTCAAACCCTTTCCTCCAGTACCTTTCAGTAAGGATTTCCAGTCAGCTTTGCAACCCCCTCACGGTAATTTCATCCAGCCCACATTTCCATAACGTACTTATGAAAAGATCATGTGGGACTATGTCAAAAGACTTACTAAATCCAAAATGCATCATGTCCACCTTTTCCCCATCCACTAGGCTGCATACCAGATCAAAGAAGGAAATGACATCTGTTTGGCATGATTTGTTCTTGATAAATCCTTTTTGGTTTTTATTACTTACCTTTTTATTCTCTAGGTTTTAAATAAATTGGTAGTTCAGTAATTTGTTCTGGTATCTGTAATAACCTTGGAGGGGGGAAGGGGTTAACACCACAGACAGTGGGTCCTAGAGAAGTCCCAGAAGAGCCAATAGAAAGAGAGTACTGGTTTTTGAATTGGAAGAGCAGCCCTGCCTCTT
>ML687088.1:946-15892 GCA_007922175.1 Pelusios castaneus
TCTATCTATCTATCTATCTATCTATCTATCTATCTATCTATCTATCTATCTATCTATCTATCTATCTATCTATCTATTCCAAATTCAAATCTTCTTCTGCACATTTATTTGTGGCAGAAGGAAAATGATCTCATGCTGAACAGGAAGGATTCTGCAAGAAAGTTCTGATGCTGGTGTGTTAAACGTGGTTCCTGACTGAACCAATGATTTGTCCAGTATCACCATACAGATATCTAAAATTCAGGTCCATTTGCAGCTGAACAACATGGGCGTTTATATGAGCTGATGTAAACTCCGGTAAACTCAGCTCTTATAAATGCCCATAGCTCATTTGGTGTATGTGTAATTGGACCAATTTACACCAGCTAGGGAGAGTGTCCAACAGTCTTTTGTGGACCTGTTTATGAGGACATGGAAATGCAGCGCAGAGCTTTTTCCTAAGAATTTGGAAGCCAGAAGTGGCACAAAGGAAGCAATAGAGAAGGAGGTGACAAAATAATATTACTATGTGGTTACACTAACTCACTCAGAACCCCGGATAAAAAAGACAAAACGATCTGTCTTGGGTGGTTTGGACATTTCAGATCCAGCACCTTGACTCACTAGATAGCCCCTAGGATCCCTTCTATTCCTAGGATTCCATGAAAAGTCGCCCTCCATCTACCCATGTGTCCTCTCTCTCTCCGCACCTGGCTGCCCTCCCCACAGTTATTTCCTGTCACTCTCCTGTTTAGGGTTGCTCTGCTCTACGGCATGGATGGCAGGGTCTGAGCAGACTCTGTCCGGGAAGGATTTCGCATGAACGCCCTGCTGCTCTGTGTCACTGTGTGCCTCGCACAGTAGTAAGCAGCGGTGTCTGCAGCTTTCATGTTGTTCAGCTGCAAATGGACTTGGCTTTTCGATGTGTCTCTGGTGATGCTGATCCAATCTTTGACACCCAAACTATAGACTGTGTCTCCATTGCTCCAGATCGCTCCCAGCCACTCCAGCCCCTTTCCGGGACGCTGCCGGATCCAGCTCCACCTGTTCTTCTGAATAGGGGTAACGTAATCAGCACAACTAAGTTTAGCAGACTCCGTGGCCTTCACAGTTTCTGTTCCCACTGATCCAGACGGTATTCTGAGAGCACACCTGGAGAAGAAGAAGACAAAAAATTAGACCTCTGTTTCATTTGCTAATGGTTGCGGATCTTTCAACACCCCGAAAAAACGAGTAGAGAATCCAGGGTTTAAGCTGAACAAACATCGAAGCACATTCTTAACTGAGGATAAGCACAATGTTCTAGATTTCCAAAGGATTTTAGACACCTAAAGATGTAGGCAGGTGCCTAAGTTCTATGGAAAGTCAATAGGATTTAGACATGTGAGCTCCTAGGTGCAGGTTTAAAAATAAAGCATCTGCTTAAATATGTTGCTGTATTCAGTCCAGCTTGCCCAATGGCTGAGAGGATGGAGCCCCAAACAAGCCCACAAAATGCCAGCAACTTACATGATGGAACAGCAAAAAGAGAAAGACAAATAAACATTGAATTCATAGCTGTTTGTGAGAGAGCCTGGGGGTAAAATATCAATCACAAACTGGCTTGTGACTGAAAAATACAGGGTGTTTGTATTTAAAGAGGAACGTTGACTGAATGATTTGCATGCAGGCTGTGCAGGCAGGGTCTGAAAGATGGCCAAGGCTTGGCTGGGGAGCTGTAGTTAGCTGAGGAGGCCCCTGAGATATGTCCGAATCTCACAGTAGGAGAAGAAAGAATTTATGTGCACCTGAAGGGCAACATTTTTCTGCTCCCCAGGCTTGCAGGAATATAGTGGCTAGAGCACAGAGTAAACAATGCCTTATATCCCCCAGCTGTTGGATACAATTTTATGTATTGCACTGCCCATATTCCTTCCCCAGCCCCGAAATGACTGTGTTAATAAGTATGTTACCCGCTCTCTAAATATCCAGATTGTTATTGTGAAGAGCAGCTGTTTGGGGTATTTATGAGGAAATAAGGAATCAATAAAGGTCTGTCTTCTCACCTCCTCCATAACATAGAACAGGGAATTTCAGAGAGTGTTTCCCACATCTAGGAGAGACTTCTCTTTCTACTGCTAATCCCTTTTATAAAGAGAAGGCCACTCTTGGTGGTAAAACTATAATGATCTACATAAGGGGGTTCTCTCTTTTTCTCCTTCCATTATTTGCAGTGGTGTCAAATTGCCGTGTCGTCTCTCATGCAGAGTAATACGTGGCTGTGCCTGTTGGGACCAGCAGCTCAGCTCAAGGTAGAATTAATTCTTGCTGGTGTCTCTGGAGATGGGTTCTCTGTCTTTGGCACAAGGGGTATAGACTTTTTCTCCATTAAACCTAATGCCTCACATCCATTCTGGTCTCTTCCCTGGGGAGTGTCAAATCCAGGTCCAAAAGTAACCTCTGGGAATTGAGTAACTGGCCGCGGCACAGGCCAGCCTGACAGTCTATCCAGGTGTCACCATTTCGGGACCATATTGGATCAGCTGGGATTGTACACATTACATATAGAATACACATCCTTCCCTCCTCAGTATTTCTCAAGGGACAACATTTTCAAAGCCCCCTTTGTTGTTGGGACACTAAATTCCACTGAATGTTAATGAGGACAGGCACTTAAAAAGCATTAGGTAGCTTTGAAAATCCCAGCTAACTCTATTATTTGGATCAGATTTCCTCCATTATTACCCATGGAAAACTTCCATGATACAATGGACAATCGCAAAAGGAAAAAGGAATAATGAATTCATTGTTTTCCATGTTTTCAGGCTGAAAAGTCACTGGTGCTGTTTATGGGCAGACCCAGTACCTCCCAAATTCAGCCGTTTATAAGTTAAAGAGGAAACAAGTGATTTACATGCAGGATTCGCGCAGCAGATATCACATTTGGAAGGGAGACAAAGACACATCCATTGTCACTGGGGTCAGTGTCCAGCCTTAATTACGTCCCCTGCGAGGTGAACATTGTTACTTCTATTTCCCGGGTGAGTGAAGGAGCTAAGGTGGGTTAACTGAGTTTCCCAAAGTCACACAGCAGGTCTTGGGATCGAACCCCGGAGTCCTACCGCACCAGCCCCTGCCCCTGTAACCTCTAGGTTACACACCCCTACCCAGGAACAGAAACCAGAAGTCCTGACCTTAGTGCTGCCACAAATTTGCAAAGGGCAAAATGTACTTTCCGACTAAGTCATTGGCGTGCCTTTCAAGCAACCTGCTTACCTCCAGATACCTTAATGGTGTTCTGCAGGGAACAGAGCAAGGGGGGAGGAAAGGGGTGTGGGGTGACAGGCCAGGTTGGGTAATCAAGGGAGGGTCCATCCCAACCTTGATAGGACCCCACTGTTTCTTCCTACTAGAACGGCTCTAGGAAAAGCTTCAGCTGGTTTCCTTTAGCTTTGCTTCCCACAAGGCACGTGTGTTATGTTTGGCGGTTGATAGGCTGGCTGGATTCACGCCTGACCTTTCACTGATGAGTTCCTCAGTTTACATGGAAGTTTGGTCAGTTTCTTTCCCTGACCTCTGAAGAATATAGTACCCCATTACTGATGATTGTGCAACCATGGGGGGAGGCAAAGTTAAGGCAATATGGGCTAAAGGGTTGACCACTGAAGTGAGAGTCAGGAAATTTGTGTTCAACTTAAGCAGTGTGTACAGGGTAGTTACTAAGTTAATGGAGATACGCAAGGTATTTTAAGTACCTTGCGTATCTCCCTTTGACTGCTGCCGAAAACTGCCAGCAGTGCAGACTAGGCCTTAGTCTGCATAAGAGAAGAGTGAGGGAGGATTTGATAGCAGCCTTTAAATATGGGAAAGGGTGTTCTAGGGAAGATGGAGCTAGGCTGTTCTCAGTGGTGGCAGAAGACAGAACAAGGAGCATTTGTATCAAGTTGCAGTAGGGGAGGTCTAGCTTGGAAATTAGGAAAATCTTTTTTCAGGAGGAAGGTGGTGAAGCCATGGAATGAATTACTTAGAGAGCTGGTGGCACTTCCATTATTAGAGCTTTTTAAGGCACAGCTTGACAGAGCCCTCCCTAGGATGGTTAGTTGCAGTTGGCTTTTCTTTGAGCAGTACATTGCACTAGATATCTCCTTGAGTCCCTTCCACCCAGCTTCTTATGAGTTTATGATGATTAAATGCTGCTTCACTGCCCAGAGAACTCCACTTAATTCCTAGGAGAAGAACCATGTGTTTGGGCGGAGCAGGAATACATATACATTGGAATAAAATGATACATTCAGGACATTCCAAAGTTAATCCCTGCCCATTCTACAAGCCCTGCTGTAGCGCTAAAGATAAATTTATACCATAGAATTGCTTCACACAGAAATTTCTATATGGAATATTCATTGATAAAAATACCATGCTCATCATTCACTTGTAATTCCGTTTAGAATTGTTCTCTTCATTTTGTAATTCTCAGCCTAAGTTTTGATGAAACTTTGTTTAGATGTGTTTTTAACTTAGTTTGGATTTGTGAATGAAGGGTGTGTGTGTGATGGGATCAATCTCCAACTCCAGCCTGTCCTGAGGACAAACTGTTGGCACCATCTTGATGGCTGAAGAACAATGCAATCAAACCCTGCAAAAGCAAGAAAGAAAGGGACAAAAAGCCCCATCAAAAACAAGATCAAAGTCACATCTGCCATTAACCGATGACTCGTGGTCATACAGTACATTGAGGCAGTGTGACACAGCAAAATCCATGGATAAAAAGATGGGTGAGACGGCATAGCTTTGGTAATCTTCTGCACACCATCCAAGAGCGTCAGTGCACAGCTGTGTGCCCGACAGAGACCCACTCCTTCCTCATGCACAGGTACCTGCCATGAGCTGTGAACACCAGCCATGTACTCAAGCTACGATCATAAGGAACAGTCAGGACTGGTAACTATACATGAGCAACAGCAGAACATCTGGGGTGCAGGTGTGAATGTGTGTGTGTGTGTGTGTATTAAATATTAGTTATTAACACAAGTGTGTTTTCCTAATAATAAATGTGGCGTATTGCCTTTCCCCCTTGAAAATATCCTTTGTGCTCTTTTTGTACAATACTTCCCACTCTTCTGTCGAAGATGGGACTGTTTTCCTTCTGTCAGTGAAATGTTGCAGCTCTAGTTCTTGTACAAAGAACGACCTCTTGATTGACATTGTGTCTCTCGCAGACAGCAGGAGGTGTCTTTGGCTTCCAGGCTGCTCATTTGCAGATACAGCAGGTTCTTGGGATTGTCCCTGGAGATGGTGAAATGCCCTTGGACAGCCTGGGAACACCACTGGCTCGATCCACCTGGTTTAATCTCACTCGCTCGATCCAGCCCTTTTCCTGATGGACCCAGCCCATCCCGGAACTACTGAAGGTGAAGCCGAAGGTTTTGCAAGAGAGGCAGAGAGATTCTCTGAGCTTTTGCACATCCCATCCAGACCCCACCAGCCACCTGGAACTGGACACCTGCAGATAAAAACATGGTATAGATATTGGTATGAAACAACATTCATTTTACAATGTCTGGCTCTGCCATTTGTTCAAGGCAATGATATAATGGTATAATTGTGATCCAAACTCGCATTTTGCGTAGTTTTAGAGGGGAAGATTCTCATGGTGGCAGGGTGCAGGGACACTGGTTGATAACTGCACAGAGACATGGAGCTGCTGTGTATTGTTTATGGCTGAAGCCCGGGCAGAGAGAGGCAAGGATTTAAACAGGAACCTCTCATCCCTATTTACATATCCCCCTTCCTATAAAGGACCCAAATGCCTTCCCTTAATGCTGTTGCCTTTTTTACATCAGGACTCAGAGAGAAGTAAAATCATCCCTTATATATTTCTCTCCCTCTGTGTGTGTGTGTGTGTGTGTGGTAGGAGGTAGAGCACTGGTCTGGGAGTGTCTAGGGGGAAAAGGCCAGTCTCCCTGAGGGGTTGGCAGGGAGGTGGTCCCTAGTACAGGTTACCCAGCTAGTCGCTGCGCTGACTTCTATTAGGCTGCTAGTAAAGTCTCTATTATGCTGTGATTCTGGGACCTAATAAACATTTCTGATTTCAACACAGGCTGATAATCACTCTGACTGTGCAGGTGGGGTGTACCCCCTTTGGGGCAGAAAGGAATTCTCCTCGACCACACAAGAGCAGGAGTGCTGAACCTCCTAGGTCAGATGTAGTCAGAGGCGGCTTTTGGGGTAGGTGAGGCAGGGCCTAGGGCCCCGAGCAATAAGGGGCCCCATCAGGGTCTGTCACCTGCTTCCCTAAGAGGGGTCAGCAACCCCTGACACGCAACCCCCAGCGTTCCAATCCTGAGTGGCAGCAGCACCGCTCAGGCTCCCCCTGCTGGCCCCACCCCCCAGCATGGCCTGAGGGCTGGAGCCACAAGAGCCGCCTGCCGTGGCTCCAGGCCTATGTTCTCTCTAATCCCCTGCGCAGCCCGGCAGCCCCTGCCGCTCCCTCCAGACCACTGGGGCTGTGGATTTGCTGCGGCAGACCCGGCCGGCTTCCGGCCTCAGGGCTGGCCCTCCCGGACCCCAGGGCGGAGCAGGCAGGCTCACGGCCGGGGCACGTGCGCTGGGCCTGCATGCCCCACATGGCCGGGACAGCAGAGTGGCCGAAGCTGGGGCGGGCTTCCGGGCTCCTACCCGCCGGCCACCTCGACTTCCTGGCTCGGGGCTGGGATCTGTATCTGAAGGCAGTGGCTCCCGTCCACATCAAGGGGGACAGAAGATCAGTGCTGCCCTTCCTGTCTCTAGCAAGGACCACAGCACTTATCTACCTAGGCAGAGTGTTTTGCCATGCTCCTTGCTACAGATGGGGGGTGGGGGGCGGAGAACACTAATCTATCCCTTTGGCTGCAGCAAGGAGCCTGCATCAGGGTTTTGGCCTTGTGGAAAGAAGCCCCACCTGGGTCTTTAGGCAGTGACTCCATGCTGCAGCCAGCAGGATAGCAGTTGAGGGCCACTTCGAAAGCCTCCCAGGGCCACTTTGGGCCTGCTGAAAAAGAGGTTAGGAACCACTACCATGGACAGCTAGATGGATAGACTGACAGATTCCCCATCCCCCACCCGCCTGTTTTAACTTGTTATGAAAACACGAGGATAGCTTGGGTATACCATTAAGCTGACATATTTCTGGGAGATAAAGCCTGAATTCAGTCCTTTCTTTGAGCAACTCTGATTTCTCGAATTCCTCCAGCGATATCATCCAGCGCCCAAACTCCCTGGATGAAATATGTATGCAAATTCCTGTCCCTGGGATTCCTAAACAAACACAAGTAGATTAATTGAATTGTACAGGGAAAGGATGCTGGATGCATGGGGGAGACATTATGTGACATGGCCCTAGGTTCCCAGTCTGGCTGTGTGGCAGTTATTTGCTGAGACTCATAGAGGTGACTCCATGTGCAGCGCAGGGAGCCGAGTAGTTATATTACAGGTTTGATGCCTGTAAGCAAATAATGCTGAAATACACATCCCTGTGCCGATGTGGATTTATTCTTCCTTGTTGTCGTGGAGTTTTTGTTTTCTTTAGTTTCTGTTTTTTGGTTTAAGCTGACATTGATTCTGGTTTTGATAGCGCTTTCTTCCCACCCTCCCCCAGACTTTAAGAGGATCGGTCCAGCCCTTTGCAGCGAGCTAAGGACAAGCCAGGCTCTGTACTTTCCGGGGGAAGCCAAGTTGACTAAAGCAGAGCAGCCAGAAATGAACCGGTCTTTGAGTTTCCAGGGCCCGGAGTGTCGGTGTCCAACCAGACGGAACGTTCCCTACTGACCGCAACGGGAGGTTTTTGTCTGAGCTCAGATCGGCTTCTCCTCACTGTGTCTCTTGCACAATAATACCCAGAGGTATCTCCGGGTTGCAAGTCTGTCAGTTGCAGGTACACTTGGCTTTTGGAGGTGTCTCTGGTGATGGTGAGGTGATTTTTCAAAGGATCATTATAGTAAGTGCTTCCATCACTCCAGATTGCTCCAGCCAACTCCAGCCCTTTCCCAGCTGGGTGACAGACCCAGCTCACCCCGTAGCTAGTGAGAGAGAATCCAGATACCGTGCAAGTCAATTTGAGGGTCTCTCCGGGCTTCTTGATTCCCCCTCTGGACTCCACTAGGGTAATCTGTGAATAGACACCTGTAGAAGGGAGAAGAAAAAGAGGAAATACTTCACTGATTACGAGAGGGGCTGTTATTAGGGAACATGTAGTACTGGGCGATCAGCTGGAGCTGAGATTCAGCTATTACCTTTTGGGAGAAGCGCGAGGAAGGTGAGGATCAGACTAGATGCCATGTAGGCAGCTGACGGGCTGGTTTCCCAGGTGGGCGGTTTGGCAAGCTGAAGTCCCAGCGCTTGGCTCTGAGCGCTGTGTGTGAGGGGGACTGGGCTATGAATAAGGCTCGGGAGAACTCATTTGCATAGAAGAAGGGGTGGGGACAGTATAAAGGGACACCTAGCAGGAGTGTGACACTGTATAGAATTGTAAATACAGAGAACGGAGGTCTGAGGGTTTAATCTTAACACCTAGACTTCCCTTTGTATATATTGTCCTCATTAGACTTGGACGTATAAAACTAACAGATTTCTCTCTCTCTCTCTCTCTCTCTCTCTCTCTCTCTCTCTCTCTCTCATCATGTCTCTCTGCACCTCCCATCAGCACTTTTAATGTTGATTTCAATGACAAGAACTAAGATCCTCTTAGCTGACTGAGGCACCTCTTGCCCGTGAGATTCTGGAAAATTAGCCTTGAAACAAGTTGTGCGAAAATGCTTCAGGAAAGTTTCTGCATTTTGCTGTATAGTTGGAAAGCACTTTGGAGTGAAATTGCATAGCCTGGTGAAAATGGATCTTTCTGTAGCGTAGGATAAATCTCATGGCCCTTTCACAAGAGTGAATTTCATCCACAAAAAACAGCCAGTGGACTGGCCGGAAGGTCACCAGTAGGTTATAGGCCAGGCCCTTCCAATCATTCCCGTTGCTCATCACTCGGGACTCATCATCTCCCTTGACTTCTAGCATGAAAGGAAGGGAGTCTTTAGAGTGGAGAGTGTCTGATCGGCAAGCTCTGGTGAGTCACTGGGAGCAACAACAGAGCGAGAACAGATGTACCTGCTTCTTCTTCTTCCTCTGTTCAAATATCCCCTGGGTATCTGCTCCCTGTGCTCCCCAGGGGGAAATGGAACCACGGAGCCTCTCTCTCCTCTTACACGTGTGTGCGGTGTGGATGAAGGGAGATATTTTGTGTCGGTTCTGCTGGCTGCAGAGGGAGAGCGCCACCATCAGGAAGGAACTTCTTCAGTCTGTGCAGGGGAAGATTTTTGGTCTGAGTTCGGAAAGCGACTCCCTTTCACTGTGTGTGTCTGCACAATAATACACGGAGGTAGTCCCCGGGTTTCAGGCTGCTCATTTGTCGGTAGAAATTAGAGCTGTCCTCGGAGTCGCTGTTTCGGCGGAGTAGAAATTTGCAGCCACTCCCGCCCCTTTCCTGGTTCCTGTCTGACCCATAGAGCTGAGGCAAAGTGCAGGGTAGGGATTCCACTACTTTTATAACGTTTGATACCTTTAAGCAAATATTGCTGAAATACACCGCACTGATCGACAGCATCACTCTGTGTACTGCGCCTGTGGCTTCTGTTTTTGTTTTAAGCTGACATTATTTCTGGATTTGTTTATAGCCTTTTCTGCCCCCCTCTCCCGCCTCCGACTTCAAGGGGTTTTAGAACGGGAGCCTTTATTCGCCCATAGAGTCACAGACTGTATTTTCAAACATGCTAGATGTTAGAGGGGGAGGTATCGGTGCAGCCCTTTTCAGTCAGGTAGGGACCGGCCTGTGGTCCGTGCTCTGGATGAAGCTAGACGTGCCTAAAGCAGAGCAACTGGAAATAAAATAAATTGTTTCCTTTTTTTACTTTCCAGTCCCCGGAGTGTCGGTGTCCAACCAGCCGGGACTTTCCCTACGGATCACCATGGAAAGTTTTTGTCAGAGCTCACAGCGGCTTCCCCTCGCTGGGTCTCTCGCACAGTAATAGTGGGCGGTGTCCTCGGCTCTCAGGCCAGCCATTTGCAGATACAAAGCATTTCTGGAATTGCCCCTGGAGATATTGAATCGCCCTTGGACAGTCTGGAAATACTTCTGGCTCGAGCCATCGTATTTAATCGAAGCCACCCACTCCAGACAGTTTCCGGGATCCTGCCTGACCCAATGCCTGTAGTAGCTGCTTAAGTTGAAGCCAGAGGCTTTGCAGGAGAGACGGAGTCTCCGGGCTTCTTCACATCCCCTTCGGACTCCACCACCTGGACCTGGGACCGGGCACCTGGGATTCAAGACATATTACAAGGAGTATTAGTGTCTAGACAACAATGTAACTATCTCCTGCCTTTCCAGCCCATGGAAAAGGAGAAAATACCTTCTAGGGAGGCTGCGATGAGAACGAGATATAGACACAGCCTCATTGTCCTGGAGTTGGAGGGCAAAGTTCTCAGCTAGGTTGGCAGCTGATACCAGGGATTGCAGACTGTGTCTTTGGTGAATCCTAGGAAGAGAGAGAGACATTTAACAGGAAACTGTCATCCCTATTTGCATATTGCCCTCCTGATAAGAGACAAACTACTTACCCTTGTTTTACTCTTTAGAGAGCAGGTCTGCGGTATCCGGCCTGAGTGTGGGCTCTCCAGTTGACCACAGCTGTAACTTCTAATGAAGCTACTAACTCATCTTTTTACACTGTGCTCCAGGCTGCAAAGAGGTTTGCATGGCTCCCTGGAGCAGCTCCCAGATTCCCAACCAGGGGGACTCATGGGGAGAGGGAGGGTGTCTCAGGAGGAGCAGAGTTGCTGAATCCTCCAAACCAAATTAAGCGGCCGCACTGGCTACGGAGACCTGAAGGGGGCAGACTGTGTAGCGCTAGAGTCTTGACTAGCTGCGCCAGCAGTTGTTTCAGAGTGGTGTTTCAGACCCATACGTTCCTATCCATGAGAGGAGTAAAATTCTGGAATAGCCTTCCAAGGGGAACTGTGGGGGCAAAATCCATAGCTGCTTTCAAAACTGAGCTTGATAAATTTATGGAGGGGTTGGTCTGATGGGAAACCTAGTTTAGTAATTGACTGATCTTTGATTACTGGTGGTGGATACACCAGTGGCCTAAGAAGGGAGGGTAGATGGGGGTGGATTCTGAGTTATTACAGAGAATTCTTTCTTGGGTGACTTGTTGGTGAGACTTGCCCACATGCTAAGGGTTTAACTTCTCACTACATTTGGGATTGGGAAGGAATTTTTCCCCAGGACAGATTGGCTGGGGTTCATGTGTAACTAGACATGGAGCTGTCCCTGGAGGTTGTGAGTCCTCCAGGGGCTGTGGACCAGCAGCTTTTGCTACTACAAGTATGATAGTAAAGCATCCTCTCCCTCTTTCATTCCAGAAGCCTTTTTGATCCAAGGTATGATGTACAGATTCACAATTACATCTAACAACAACACATATCAAACTTTCCATACATTTCCACTGCAGGATCAGACTAGTTCTGGCCAATCTACCACCAGAGGCCATGGAGATGAAAGCAACTGGTGAAAAAGCATTATAAATAATGAAAAATAAATGTATGAGAAAGATTGGGGTGCTAACTGTCCCTTGATGAAAACCTTGAGGCCATTCCCAGCTGTACAAAATGGGGGAAGAATGATATGCCTCCATTTTACTCTTACAGTCCTTAGGGGCTAGAGGGGCTGTATGTGGGTCTCATTTGTGTCACAGTGATTTCCAAGTTACAGGCTAGTCCCTGAAAGAGTTCAATTGTATTATTAAAAAGCCCACATGAGGGTCCAGTTGGAAAAATGCAGATTCATAAAGCAAGGAGCAGTGCGATGAGACAGGAATGGATCCTCAGTAGGCCAGGGTTTGGGTCTGAGCTTTTACAGAGAGAATTTAATCAGGGATTAAGGGCATTCTGCTCCAACTATGCGGTGTTGACCTGAGTGATTTCAGCCTGTGGGTCTGCACGGGAATCCAGAGATCCTACTAAAGTCTGTGAGGTTGTTTCTTTAACACTTTGTCTGACACTTGATCAGAGTGCAATGCTCGTAGGGAATAAGGACACTGTGGCCAACAGTCTGGATGGGCCGGGGTTATTTTCTGAATGAAAGAAAGCTGCTTCAATCCATTTGAAAACCCTTTCTCTCAAAATCGCTGCACTATTTATTAGGTGCGACTGAGTGCAGCTAAAAGGGAGAATGGAGAAAACCCAACGGCACAGACGCTTTGGAGCCGGGGCAGCAACGGGGAATGGAAAATGTCGACTTCAAATCTGATGGACTTTTATTCCTGGCCTGCTGACACTTCCCATTCCTGTGCTAAGTGGTGTACTATTTATGGATCTGTAGGCTGCAGCAGGAGAAGGGACGCAGGGCAGGGTCATAGCCGGACTGGGTGAGAGTAAGAGCTCCAGCCGGGTCGGGCTAGAGCAGGGGTCCAGGCCGGGGCAATAACCAGGCCCTGCCAGAGGCGTGTGGGCCGGGCAAAGGGGGCAGGGAGGGGGGAACTGAGGATTTGGGGGGTGTGACGCTGTCAGGATTTAAGGAACCATTTGTGATATTATTTTGTATTAATATTTTATAATTGTTATAATCCATCGGAACTATGCCATGTTTGGTGTCAATAGAAAGGTAATAATTTGTGGGGAATGATTATATAGTTCATGTGTAGGATTTGTATTCATATTAGAAGTTAGGAGTATGATTGTTATATTTTAACTTGTGTAAGGCTGGGAAAACTTCCCAGACTGAATGTCTACCCAGCCATTGTATCCTTAATGGCCCATTAAGGAAGCTCCCCAGTATAATGGGCCGAAGAAGAAAACCTGTTGAGCCACTGGGACTTAAACATGTGACTCAGCTCCAGTTTGATTGGAGAGACCTGCACACAGCATGAAGAAGGCCAGAGGTGATAAAAGGCAGCAACCCCAACGCCATCTTGCTTTCAAGTCCTCAGTCTACAGCCAACACCCATCTCTGGAACTATTCCTCTGAGACTGAACAAAGGATTGAGGCCCACCCTAATGCTGGGTGTTTACCAGAGGAACAAGCCTGCAACTGCTTTTCATGAACTTTAAATCATTTGTATGTATGTGATTTGCTTTGACCCTTTAACATCTCGTATTTTGCTTCTTTTCTTCTTATATTAAACCTTTAGTTGTAGTTGCTAAAGGATTGGCTACCAGTGTGGTATTTTGGGTAAGATCCAAACCTATATTGTTCTGTGTGCTGTGGCTGGCCCTTTGGGGTCATGAGAACCTATATCTTCAAGGGACCGTGCGGCTAGGTGGGAGCCGGAGGAGCTGGAGTGCAATAAAGGGAGCTGTTTCTATTTTGGACAGACTTCTTGGTACCCAGTGTGGGGAACCAGAGGCCTGGTTGTGACTGATAGGGAGACTGGTTTAAGTACCACCCATCAGTGTTGGGGAGGTTGGCTCCCGGTTTTACAGCTTGCCCTGATTTTTGCACGTCCAGGAAGGTATCCCAGGAGGCCCCGGTCACAGGGGGGATATGGTTTCAGTCCCTGAATTTTTTTCCTGTGGAGCAACACTCCTGATGTAGCGTTCTCTGACCCTTGGGCCCCATTACCTCTCCCTCAGCAACAGACTCTCCGTGACCTACCACAATAAATCCTGGTGTGAACCTTTCTAGAGCTCTTCGTTTCCTGACTCTCCCCAATGCTCTGAGTGCGGCCCCGAGCTGAGCACGGATAAAGCGAGACATCTCTTCATCACAGGCCCACCGGGCCCTGGGCAGGGAGGCGAGACACCGTAGGGAAGGGATGAGCTAAAACGGATCGCAGCTTTGTGTGACAGTCACCCAGTTGCCTGATCTCCTTTCTGAGCCTCCAATTCTTGTGCCACAGCTGCCCCCGTGTGGATAAGGGCGATTGTGCCTCCTCTTCTTGCACGATCAGTGATAGGTTTGGTGTCAGTGTGTCTCGCACAGTAATAGCGGGCGGTGTCCTCCAGCTTCAGGCTGGACATTTGCAGGTAGATCTCGCTCTTTCACTGAATCAGGGTATGCAGTACCCCCACCAGTGTTTATATACGCGACCCACTCTAGCCCCTTTCCAGGACCCTGTCGGACCCAGTTCATGCCGTAGCTGCTGAAGGTGAAGCCAGAGGCTTTGCACGAGAGGTGGAGAGAGTCTCCGGGCTTCTTCACATCCCCGCCGGACTCCACCAGCTGCACCTGGGCCCAGACAACTGCAGATAAAGATAGGTCGTAAATATTGATATAAAAGAAGCGAGGACACAATCCAGTCCTAACTCTACCTGTTATTCCTGGTCTCCTTTGTGACCACCAAGCTGTGTTTTGGTCATGACTACCCCCGCACAGAGAGGTGCAATTCCGCTGCTCTAGTGTTTATAGCAGGGCTAGCCACCTTTACAGACCCAAGATGGCCTTTCCTCCTCAAACCTTAGTGGGTGCTGGTGGCCTCCTCTACTGAAAAAATGTTGTGGCCAGCTGAAAATTTGTCTGTGGCAACAACTGGGGTATGTGTGTGTGCTTCTCTGGCATGCCACGGAAATACGCTGCCGAGAACAGCTCTTTGTGGTGGTGTGCCTGGGAACAGGGGTCCCCAGGCATGCCATAGAAAGAAGCTGCCAGGGTGGATCCTTTTGGCAGTGGCAAGCTGTGGAGAGGAGCTACTCTGAACAGCTTCTTCCCCATAACATCAGAGGGCATGGGCATGGCAGAGAACCCCTGTGCCCCAGCCATACCCAGAAGAAGCTGAGAGGAGTGGCTTTCAGTAGGAGTAGCAATTTCTCTGGTGCTGCAGAGGCTGCCGTGTGCCACTCTGAATGGCATCACTTGCAACTGTCAGCACACTTTGAGGTTGTTGTCTACCTCTGGTTTAGTTGGACACTGAAAGGTCTGGTGCCACTCTGTGTCTCTCACCCAGTAATAGTGGGTGATGTCCTCGAGTTCCA
>ML687096.1:0-14415 GCA_007922175.1 Pelusios castaneus
ATTGGTACTGCGCCCGGCTGGGATTGCCATAGGGTGCCCTCCGGTGGAGACCATTGGTACTGCGCCCAGCTGGGATTGCCATAGGGTGCCCTCCGGTGGAGACCATTGGTACTGCGCCCGGCTGAGGGCTGAGGCCACGCCTCCTTGGCTCTACTGCACATGCGCCACCTGCAGCGTCAGTACAAAAGGAGGAGCGAGCTCAGTCGGGGCTGTTTGCTGAAGTGAGAGGCTGCACGTCATTTCTAAGGCAGCTTAGGAGCGATGGGTGTCTGAGCACCTAGCAATGGAGATGGGGGCTCCTCTGTCTGCAGGAACCCTAGAGGAAAGGCATTTGCTGAGAGCTTCTTTAGCTGATGACCCCAGAACCCTGGGAGAACTATGGAGCTGACACCAGAGAGAGGGGTAGGAATTAACCCATGGGAATTAGATTTGTGTCCACTTGTGGGTCTGGGAGACTAGACTGTGTTACTTTCAGCCACATCCTGCCTGACCTCTTGGTGACCTGTTCACTCCTATCACTGCTATCACCTGAGTTGGGACTTGGTGGCATGAAGAAATTTGCTGGTCCTCTGCTGCTGCAAGTCACCCCTGGGGGGGCAGCACATCACACCCTCATACTGGCTGCTCTGCTGCACAGCTCTGAAACACAGGGAGATCAATTGGACTCGGGGCTAAGACTCTTTTCCTCCCTGGCTGTGGCAAAAGGGAGAGGGGTGTAGAAGTGCAGACTAAGGAGTCCCCAATCAAGCTGCTAGGGGAGATGTTGAGTTTGTCTCCTGTCACAGCGGCATAGGGCAATGAGGCAGCAGGCTTCTAGCCGGATCTGAGACCTTGTCTATGTGGGGGTTTCAGTCACTGCTACCAGTAGAGCTGTCTGGGTGCAAACCCCTACTGCAAACAGGCTCTGAACTGCAATTTGCAGTGCAGTTTCCCCTGCTTTAAACTGGTGTAAGCTGTATTGGTGGAAATAGTCATTGATGCTACATTACCCCATTTACACCAGTCTGCCAAACAAGGGTAAACAGCCATTGTAGCCAAGGCCATAATAGAGGGGCTCTGCCCTTCCTGAGCTGGTAATGCACAGGGCTACTGTCTTCTTTTCAGAGCCCAAACATAAAGACTGGCAAGGCAGTCTGGACCAGAATATTGACACAGCTGTGTATGGATGCAGAATTGGCTTGTAACTGAATGGCTAATCAGTCCAGCCGGGAGTGGGACCCACTTAATACTAACTGTTCACACTGTTCTCTGTTGTAATCCTAACAATTACCCTTCAGAGACAGCCCAGCGAGGTCCTAGCTCTGAGGTGTAAGTGAACAGGGGTATGGTTTCAGTATCTGAAATGGTTCTTCATGAGTAGCAGGAAGGTGTAACCACCATACTCAGCACGAAAAGGTGTTTGGTATTTATTGCCTGGACTAGCCTGAACAGCTCCTGGAAGAGAAGGAGGTTGGAAAGCTTGTTGGTTCTTCCAGGCCTGATTAACACTGAACACCATGGGTGGAGAGTTAGGGCAATGTATGTCTGGGGTCAGAGTCTCAGCTTGTGTTCAAGGGTGTAGCTCAGTTGGGGTGGCTTCATTCTTTGCCTCACTTTTTACCAGCTGAGACTCTGGCCCTTAATTCACTAACTGCTAACTCCTCATTTTGCTTTTGAAGAACAAACACTGGCAGGATCCTACCTGCATGCCACAAGAGGCAGGTGTAAGAAAGCTGGAAGTGCTCTGTTCACACTTCTTTGTGGTGGTGGTTCTTCTCTTCCCCTGCATCTTCTCCATGCTGCCTGGTTCCTGGCTTTATATCCAGAATGCAGGGATATTTATACTTTGACGCAACATTTTCAAGCAACAGCTACTCTGGAAATAGTTAAGGGAAACTTCCTGTTAATGTACCCTGTAATCGATGTAAATCTAGGGGGCTCTGTGTATCCACAAGTTCATCATAGTCATTCACAATTGTAAGGACACTTTGCAATCCACTTTTACCAGCACCCGTCAGGGCTACTGGCCCCTTTTGCCGGTTTAAGTGCAATATCCTCAGTTAAATTACCAGTGGCTCAGTTCTGAGTGTGGCTCCAGCCCAGGCCTGACAGTCCCCTGCCTTTGATAAACACTACATGACTCCTGTCTGGGGGTGGTGGGGGGTGTCCTGCATTGAGCACATGACAGTGATCAAATGAAATAGTCTATGAAAGAGAAAAGCTGTCGCTGCTTTGATCTTTGTCTGGTGATTCCTACATAAAGTTTTGGGAAGGGCTTCCTGGGTTTTGGGTGGACACCTTTTGATATGAAGTTTCTTTGAAATGAAGGATCCAGAATGTGGTTCGTCTATCATGTTGGTGCCCAAGGGCTTTGGGTGGGAAAATCTACATACAAATAAACTTTAATTTATAATTGTCCATTACTAGCAGCCAATCTGAAGAGTGAAGACTTCCCCCACCAGCCCCACTGCTATGAAATGAGCAATGAACACAGTGCCCCAAGAACAGCTGAGGGAAAAGGGATACAATGCAGCGTATTCCCCTTAAGTTTCCCCTTTTTGTCTGGAGCCAGCGCTTGAAACAAGGGAAATTGTCAGGGAGTCATGAAAGAAACAAGGTATTTGTCTAACAACTTAATCTTTTTTTACTGAGGTAAATGCATTTTTTGACCTTTTGAAGCGAACAGATTGAATGTTAGCACTTTTAATGCACACTATGCCAGCTGTAAATTTCTACCATGCTGCCCTGCCGCTGAATTTCACCTGTGATTTGCAGGACTCCCTGCTGTTTGGCTCCTGAACAGAATCAGTGCAGCAACCCCAGTCCAGGGCCTCCCCAAACCTAGGTGTTACCCAGAACTGAATTTTAAATGTCCTTGCCTTTTGTATTTAAGGGGAAGGTATTTCTTGCAAGAAGTGCCATACAAAGGGGCTTGAGGTATGAAATTGTTTGGTCCCTGGGCTGGCTAAGAGCAGGGTGGAGGAGCAGACGTGCAGAGGAGGAGCCACGGACTAATCAAACAGAGCATCCTTGGCTTGGTTACCTGTTGCCAGGACCTCTCTCACTCCAGTATCCTTTAGGTGTGGCTACTTCCCAAACAAAACAAACTTTCAACAGACCTTTCTCTTCTTCCTCTCCGATCCCTTGCTCTGGTTACCTCTGCCTACAGGCTACGTCCTACGCACAAGAGCACCATCCTATGACTGTTTATCTCCAGCCAAGCTCAAACACAAATCAGTTCAGATGTGGTGACAAAGGCTTCTGAAATGACAGTGTTTCAAAGGCTGTGCTGCTTCAAATGAGTTAGCTTCCTTTCCACAGTGAAGAAGCCAGACAGCACAATGGAGGGTTTATTATTAACAGTTGTCTTACAGCACCATCCAGGAACCCTTCTCTGATTTGTGGCCCCCGTCTGCTGAGTGCTGTATGGACGCGTACCTTGACACAGATCCTGGCCTGAGACACTCACCTTGTTTTAGAAATGTTGGTGTGGATACTGACTAAACTCGTATGTTTGGTCACGGTTTGCAGGGTCAGCAATCAGCGAGGGAATATAAATGTTATGAAACTACTAAGCCACACAGAAAACACTTCTCCGGCCCCAGAGACCCTGTAGTGCAAGGGACAGAATTAGGACCCTGCACAAAGATGTACGTGAGGGTCCTCATCAGGCCCATATCAGGGGTTTGACTGCAGGGCCTGTACGAGAGGTGGCAATTTTGGTCCTGTACTGGAGGATGGTGCCCCACTCTGATCACCGGATCCCTCCCCTTCCCAACCATCTAGTAAAATTTTGGTTGGAATGGTCTAAGATCACTTCAAAACAAGAGGTCCTGGCCACAATTTCATTGTGGTATGCCTTCCCATTTATTCTACAGCCCCCCAATTACCCACCCCTGCCCCAGTTCAGGGACCCTTCTCACAAGCGACTCCTAGAACAGAATAGAAAGTCCCTGTGACAACTGGGAGCAGTACAAAGGGCACCAAAAAATGAGGAAGGACGGGGTTCTGCCTGAGGTATTTCCTTGCCCCCAAAGCCAAAGGGGGTTTAAGACCCGTCCTGAACGACTGCCATTTAAACAAAGTGCTGAGAAGATAAAAATTTCAGATCATCTCCCTTGCCCATCTTCTCTGATCCCTGGATCTGGGGGACTGGTTTGCTGTCCTGGACCTGACAGATGTCTACTTTCATGTCTCGATCAGGGCGAATTGTCGGACCTTTCTGTGGTTTGTGGGAGGGGGTTCCCACTACCGGTTTACTGCCTTCCCATTTGGCCACTCCCGAGCCCGAGGGTGTTTGCAACATCTATATCAGTGGTAGTGGCCTACCCAAGATGCAGCGGGGTCCATATTTTCCCTAGAGGACTGGCCCTGGGCCTGCTAATAAAGAAAGAAAACTCCAAACGGATCCCAGCTCAGAAAATAGGAATGTGGGGTGGTTCTGGACTCAGCCTGGGCCCGAGCATGCCTCCGTCAGGCCCAGTTCGAGGCAATGTCAGACGTTATCACCAAACTACAGGGATGCCCCACCATGACTGCCAGGCACTGCTTATGGCTCTTGGGCCACATGGCAGCCGCTCCCTACGAGGTTAGGGTGACCTGACTCAGCCCCTGGCCTCTCCAGCCTGGCTGGGTCTGTCTATCACCCTCAAGGACAGTCATTAGAGAGAGTGGGAACTGTTCCCCCAAGGTCCCCTCAGCAATATGATGGTGGCAGAGACTGCATTCCATCCTCAGAGGAGTCCCTTTTGGGGAGGAAGCTCCCTCAGTTACCCTAGTATCAGATGCCTCCAACCTGAGGCCGGGGGCCCACATCAGTGTCAATTTGGGCACTCAAGGGGAATGGACCAGAGAGGAAATGAACCTCCCTATCAATGTAAAAGAGCTGAGGGCCATACACCTCGCCTGCAAGGTCTTCCTTCGCCTCCTCCAGGGCAAAATGCTACACGTTCTATGGCCAACACAGCAGCTGTGTACTATATAAACCAGCAGGGAGAAGTTTGCTCCTCAGCCCTCTGGAAGGAAGCCATTCGCCTCTGGGAACTGGCAGGGAGGCACTTTTTTCACATAAAAACACACAAGGAGTCTTGTGGCACTTTTAAAGACTGACAAATTTGTTTATTGCTTGAGCATTGGTGGGAGAAAATCACACTTAGTTAGATGCTTTGAGGATGGGGAACTTACAGAATGGGAGGAAAATAAATGCGAGGAAGTGTAAGTCAGGATCAGGTCAGACTGTTTCAGCAAATCAAAGCAATTGTTTAGATTCAAACACTGGGGAACAAGATATTAGGAGGAGGGACGCTAGAGAGGGGCAAAATCACCTTCTGTAATAAGAAAGCCAACTGATGTCTCTGTTCAAGCCCAATGGAATGGTATCAAATTTGCATATGAATTCTAACTGTAGTTTATCTTTGAAGCTTTGATTTTTAATTAACATGTTTAAGGACAGCAATTAGCATATTTCAGAGAGTGAGCAGGGAGATTGAAATGTTCCCCTAATGGTTTTTAAATGTTATTTCTGATATCAGATTTGTGTCTGTTTATTCTTTTGCTCAGAGATAGTCCAGTTTGGCCAACGTATAAGGCAGAGGGACATCGTTGGCACATGACGGCATATATCGCACTGGTGAATGAGCCCTTGATGGAACAGCTGGTTTGATTAGGTCCTGTGATGGTGTCATTTGTGCAGATATGTGGGCAAAGTCAGCAGTGGGGTTTGTTGCAGAGATATGTGCCTGCCTTAATGTTCCTGTTGTTAGGCCTATAGTTGCTGATGAGTATCTGCTTGAGGTTAGGGGATTATCTGTAAGCGAGGAGAGGGCTGCCTCCCAAGGCCTGAGAGAGTGAGGGATCGTCTTGTAGGATAGGCTGCAGATCCTTGATGATATGCTGTAGGGGTTTGACTTGGGGGCTGTAGGTGAGGATCAGTGGTGTTCTGTTGTTTTCTCTTCTCAACTTGTACTGTGGTATTTGACTTCTGGGTACCCATCTGGCTCTCTCAGTCTGTTTCCTCACTTCTCCAGGTGGGTATTGTAGTTTTAAGAATGCTTGAGAGAGATCCTGAAGGTGTGTGTCTGTCTGTCTGAGGGATCAGAGCAAATGTGGTTATATCTTAGGGCTTGGCCGTAGACAATGGGGCGTGTGCTGTGTCGTGGATGAAAGCTAGAGGAATGTAGATAACTATAGTGGTCAGTAGGTTTTCTGTATAGGGTGATGTTTATGTGTCGATCACTTTTTTGTACTGTAGTGTCCAGAAAGTAGATCTCCCGTGTGGAGTGGTCCAGGCTAAGGTTGATCGTGGCATGGAATGAAATCTCTGTGGAAATCTTCAGGGGCTTTCTTTCTGTGAGTCCAGATGATGAAGATGTCATCAACGTAGCATGATTAGAGAGGTGGTACTTGGGGACGGGAGCAGAAGAAGCGTTGTTCTCAGTCAGCCATTAAAATGTTAGCATATCGTGATGCCATGTATGTTCCCAGAGCAGTGCTGCTGACTTGAAGATATAAATCGTCTTCAAATCTGAAATGGTTGGGGGTGAGTACAAAGTCACAAAGTTCAGCCAAAAGGTGTGCCGCGATATCGTCTGGGATAGTGTTCCTCATGGCTTGTAATCGGTCTTTGTGTGGGCTGTAGTGGCTTCTCATCTGCCCAGAATGAAGAATGACAAGGCAGACGGGCTCCACAGACATTTCTTACCACAACACAATTGGTTGCGGCACTTGGATGTGACTCATTTGATTTTCTACAGACGGGGTCATCCCCACGTGGACCTCTTTGCAGATCAATGGAACCACAAATGTCCACTTTAATACTCTCTCTCCAGGAACATGGGAGGGACAGGAGCCCCTATCGGACATTTTCCTGCTGAAGTGGTTGGACCCCTCATGTACGCTTTCCCGCTAGTGCCCCTGATACACAGGGTCCTCTTGAAAGTCAAGAGGGACAAGGCGGACATCATCTTGATCACTCCAGCATGGCTGTGCCAGCCCTAGTACAGTTTGTTGAGCGACCTCTCGACGGCCCCACCGTGGGAACTGCCGAGGAGACAGGATCTCCTGACCCAGGATTACGGCCGGCTGCTCCACCTGAACTTGGGGTCCCTGCACCAGAAGGCCTGGAAACTACACGGCTGACTGCTGAGGAGAAAGCCTCCTCGGCCCAGGTCCAACGCATGGTGCTGGGCAGCAGAAAACCTTCCACACAGGTTGTATATTGGGCCAAGTGAAAGTGTTTTATGATTTGGGCCCAGGCCCAGGGTATTGCTCTGTTTTCTCCCACCCAATGGCCTCCAGGACCCTGAAGGGGGTGGAGAGGGTCTACCTGCAGGTCCACAGCCCAGCACCCCAGTGGGACCGTAACCTAGTCCTTGCTAGATTGACTGGATCACCACTCCAGTCACTGGCTACATGCCCACTACTGGTCCTGACTTGGAAGGTCTCCTTCCTGGTGGCTATCACCTCAGCCAGAAGGATTCTGGAGACTGTGGTGTTGGCATCAGAGCCCCCATATGGTCTTTTATAAGGACAAGGTGCAGTTGAGGTCGCATCCGGCCTTCCTGACTAAGATTGTGTCTCCAATTCACCATAACCCAGACATCTTTCTCCCCGTCTTCTTTCCCAAACCCCGTTCAGTGGAGGAGGAGCGGGGATGGCACACGCTGGATGTCAGAAGAGCCCTGACTTTCTACATCGAGCACACCAGACCATTCCGGAGATCGACCCGGCTCTTCATGGCCATCGTGGACTGGATGAGAGGCCTGCTGGTGTTGTCCCAGCAGATATCATCATGGATCACCGCCCACATCAGGACCTGCTGCCAGCAAGCTACGGTGCCACTCCCTGAATCAGTGACAGCGCACTCAACCAGGGCCCAAGGTTCATCTGTGGCTTTCCTCGCTCAGGTGCCAGTCCAGGAGATCTGCAGAGCTGCCACCTGATCGTCTGTCTGCACCTTCACATTTCACCATGCCATCATACAGCAGGCGAGGGACGAGGCTGTCTTCGGGAGAGCAGTGCTGAAGACAGCTCGACCTTAATTCCACCCACCTACCAAGATATGGCTTGTGAATTGCCTAAGTGGGAAAGGATACGAGCGACGACTCGAAGAAGAAAGGAGCTGTTACTTACCAGTAATTGCACTTCTTCGAGATGGGTTTCTCATGTCCATTCCACACCCATCCTCCGTCCCCGTTTTTTGGAGTCAGCGGAAAGAAGAGACTGAGGGTCATAGGTTTGTGGCCCAATGTACTGCGGCATGAGCATGGGACTCCGGGGGCTCGGACACTGGCCCTGCAGGATGTGCTGAGGGAAGAAAAGCTTCCGTGACTGTGCACGAGGGCACGTGCCCACCTAAGTGGGAATGGATCTGAGCAACACATTACAAAGAACTGCAATTACTGGTAAGTCACTGCTCTTTCTCCTGCCCTTGAGTAGTTGGCAGTTTACAAATCCCAGCCACACAACATGGAGCATCCATGTAGGTCACCCAGGGTAACCCCGGGCCTCTGGGACCACTGTGCTCTCTCTGGGGAGCAGGCAGGTCAACCAGTGCAGACTAATGGGATCAGCCCTGCCTGCCTAGCAGGAAGGTTACGCAGTGTCTGGAACCTCACCCTGGTGTGAGCTCGACCCAGAATCCCCGAGAGCAGAGGGCCCCTCATAGTCCACAGGTCATTAACCCCCAGGGCTGTACCTGCTCCGAGATCTGGGTCTGTTCACCACCCCCCGGCTCTAGGAGAGGTTCTGCAGGGAGGCTGGGTTGGAGGCAAGTTTCTTGGCTGCTACTGGAGACTTCGATCGCAGTAGACTCTGCTGTCTCTGAGCTAGATTTGAGACACCAAACTGAGCCCAGAGGCTAGAAATCCTAGGGGCTCGAGGGTGCTGCTAACCTGCATTAAATGAGGCAGATTGTGCCCCTCTCACCTCTGCACCTGTAACATGGAGACCCATGAGGCGAGCTGGTTGAGAGGGGTCAGAGGAAGCACTGAGTCCTGGGGATTGGCTGTCCTGAGGTGCGGCTCATGCTTCCATCTGCCTTTGGCCTTGGGGCCCCCTGGCAGTTTGTCTGACCCACCTTTCCTTTCCAGCCAGGCTTTGCTCAGCTGTGAGCCGGTCACAGTGTGATTTCAGCGATGCCCCGAACGTCTGCGTTCATTCTCCCCTTGTGCTGAGCAGGGCGGCTCCCACGGCAGAGCTCTCTTTCCAGCCAACTGAAGGCTCGAGCAGACCCTGCTGCACTGGTTACACTCAGGCTCCGGTCACAGGTACAAGATTTTGGTCACAAAGGCCAGAGGTTTTTTCTTTAATTGAAATCTGAGGGCACAGCTACAGCGCAAACCTTCACGGACACGAGTCACCGCAGCATAAAGCCACCGCAGCAAATATCTTGTGCACACACTTTGCTTGTGTCACTGCTGTGCACACTCACCAGGAGCACTTGTGCCAACACACTGCAGTGCACCATGGTCCGTGTCCCAGTGTGCATCTTGTCTCCCACCAGTGGACTGTCTTTTGGGACGTTTTGGTAATGCATGGTGGGGCATAAATGAGTCATGCTGGGGTAACTGGGAGCATGGGGTCAGCTTCCCAGCATGCAACTTTCTCCCTTCTTTAATGTCATCTGTATCCCATCATATTTGTGTTTCATTTAAAAATCCCCTGAGCCTGCACCACCTCCTCACCGTCTGCCATCTCTGACAGAGGCACAGAGCCTGCACAGTTCTGCGTTGCTGTTGTGAGTGTTGCAAACGCAGCGTTAGGGTTAGGATACTCTGGTATTTGCAGAGCCTGCAGGAACTGAATCAGTGGGGACAAGGGTGATTTCCTGGAGGCAGGTTGCTGTGGGACACAGCGAGACCAATTCGTGGTTGTTGGTGGCATTCCCAGAGTGGCTGCAGATGGTGGAGTGCCACGTCTGGGCCCCACAGACAAGCACGGACTCGTGAGATCACGTCATAATGCAGGCCCAGGAGGAACAGTGACTCCAGAACTTTGGATGCTCCCAGCCACATTCCTCGATCCGTGTGCAGAGCTCACCTCAGCCCTCCAGCGCAGGGACACCAGGGGAGCTGCGCTGAGGGAAGAGAAGTGAGTGGTAATCGCACTGAGGAAACTTGTATTGCCAGATTGGTGCTGGTTGGTGAGAAATCATTCGGGAGTTGGGAAATCCGCTGAGGGAGCCATTGACCTGGCACACTTGCATGACAGTAATTGCCTCCTGCTACCGAGGACTGATTGCCAGCAATGTGCAGAACCCAGCGAACGGCTCTGCATTAGGGGTTCCCAAACTGCGGGGAGGTGGCAGGTGGAGGGTGGAGATGGAGTGGGTGTCTGCTGCCCCTGAACAGCCAGAGACAAGGGCTGTGAGAACTCACCGCTGAGCTCTATGGCCCAGGGAGTCTTTGATGTAGCACCTGAGACACAGCAGGTGTTCTGTGTACTCTGCTCTCCCTGGCCCTGCTGCTTTGGGTCGTTAGGAATTACACGGTGCTCGGTGCACACCTCCAACACGGTCAGTGGCCTATTACTCGTGTGGTGCTTGCTGTACATTAATATTACACTGGTTTTTCCCTGCTCCTCTGAGTTATGTCGCACTGCGCGGGACCAAATGGGGGCTAATTCGAACTAACTTTAATAAGTGTAGACGGAGATCCGTCTGGTTTAACTAGGTTAGTCCTTTGCAGTGTAAATAACACAGACCTACCCCTTCAGGCATTGCTCAGCAAAGCGCAAATAACATCCATCCTCTGAGCAGCAACCTTTGGAAAATGTCACTTGCACAACAAGATTTTGCTCATTAAACCACATTTTGTGAGAACTTGAACAAGGGTTACCTTTATTATTTTTCCAGAAAGCATCAGTGTGTACAATTGGCAGGAAAGCATGGCTGGGTAAGGGAGGCTACGGCTGGCAGGGGAGCATGGGAGGGTAGGGATGTCTTTCCGGGATGGCAAGGGGGAGCATGGCAGAGAGGAGGGCAGGGTGGTGGGCCCCGTGCTATTTCCCTTCCCCCACTTGCTCCGCATGGACTCCCTGACCTCTTCCCTTTCCCCAACTTCACCCCGACACCCTGATCTGCTGTCTCAGCTTCCTAACCACCCCCTCTCCGCACCTGGCTCAACGGGGTGAATTCAATTTCTGGCCAGGCCACTACCACCCTCGGCCGTGTTCCTGGGTGTGCGAAGGACAGATTTAAAAAGGCCCTGGCTACCTCAGTTCCCAGGCATGTGTAGCAGTTCAGGGCACTCTGGGGGCCAGAAAACAGCTGTTCACAGGCCAGACCGTGGCTGGTGGCCCCTAGGTTGACACACAGTTCTGGAGCACCTCGCTCATGTCTGGTCTATACTCGAGAATTAAATCAATAAGGGATGTGAACTGACAGGTAGCGCTGACAACTTGCATCCCTGTGGAGATAATGCAAGATCAATGCACTAAAATCTCTTGTTGACCTGGCCCGTCTCTGGCGGGAGGTGAATTACCTGTGCCAATGGGGTACGTAGCCTCGATACTGAAGCACTACAGACGAGGAGCAATGTCACTACAGTGTTTTAAGTGTAGACAAGTCCTCAGTATTTGGGTCTTGGGTTTTTCCACTTCCTAACTAAACCAGGGGTTCTCAACGCCCGGACCGCAGGGCTTTTTAAAATGGCCCATGCTCAGCTGCTGGCTGGGAGCCCTGTGTGGCCGCCTGCTTCCCCTCCAGTCCCAGCCAGGGCTCCAGGTGCTGCAGGCAGGGCTGTGGACCAGCGCAGCATGGCTGGGGGCAATGCTGGCTTGGAGTGTGTGTGTGGGGGGGTAAAGTGCTGGAGGTGGCGGACTGGCGTGGTTGTGGGGTGTACTGGCTGTTGGGGTGGTTGTGGGCAACATGGCGTGACTGGGGGGGGAGTGTGGGCCGTGCTGTTGCTGGGGCCCACACACTGTCCCTGTTCATGGGCATCCCCTTTTTAAAAGAAAAAAACCTTTCAATTTAAAAAACAAATCTTTTTGGCTTGATGGCCACAAATATAATTTTTGGAACCATGAAGGGCCACTTGTCTGTTTAATTAAAAATTTTATTTAACTGTAATTGATTTTAATTAAATTTAAGTTGAATTTAATTTTAATGCAGATTTAATCCAATAGCCTGGTGGCCCCTCATGGTTCTAAAAATTATATTTGTGACCCTTGAGCCAAAAAGGTTGGGAACCACTGAAGTAGACCCTAGTTGAGCTCCTCCTTTCAAGCAGTCTGAAGTGCTCTAGGTGTTAAATAGGGGGTGTGAATGCTGACCTATTCTGCATGGGGTAAATCTTTTCCTTGTGCCCATAGGAAACTACATACCATATTTAAACACTAATGAGTGGTCTTATTCACAGTGAACTTTCTGAATGAGGTAATACTGTGTTTTTTCCTGAAGATCAAAGCCTGAGGATACACTATGAAAAGTTAACAATGTACCCATAGACAATGCTCAGCATTCAGAAACCTTGGTGGTACAGAGGGAGGAATGCCCCCACCTCCAGTCAGTTTCAAGCTTAATTTTGTTAGGACTTTTGAGTTAATCTACAAAGGCCAATAATACCATTTCTATATTCACAAGCCCATTTGTCAGCCTAATTCAGTTCTCTCCTTATTGTCTCTCGGGGATTATAGGTGGCCTGCTGTTGCTTCTGCTGGTTATCATCATCTGGAGGAATGTGGCTAAGCAGGACACAGGGTGAGTGATTTTTTCTAACCTTCATTATGGGTTAGGACTGTTTGGTTCCAGTTTAATGCTAGCAAAAGAAATGGACAATCACTAGCAGAATATTGAGTCTGCAGCTAATAGCTTCTTGTCTTTCCTATGACTATACTTTTACATAACAAATTATCTCTCTCTCCTATCTCTTTGCCCTGGAAGAAGCACTCTTAAGAATGCTTTTCTTTTCTGTTTTTTTATAAACCTCCCCCCCCCCCCAAACATTCAGTCATCAGGATATTTGCATAATATTCATTGGCATGTCTCATGAATATTTCCCCCCTTTAGAGTTGAAAAGATTTTTCTTTTGCCAATGGGATGGAGCAATCTGTGTAATATACTAGAGTTTGAAAAGAGAAAAGGAAGAATTTAAAGGATTCTTCAGCACTTTTTTTTTTTAATCAAGTAGTTTTTTTAAGAGGCTGGCAAGTTTTTCTGAATAGGCATATTGTGAGCTCTCTGATTTTAAGTGAAGTGGCAAAAGGTGTTTAAAATAAAACTAAAAAAAAAATCTTTCCCCTTCCTTCTTCAGTGTTAGCTGGACCATGGAATTTTAATAATTGTAATCAAAATGTCTCACAAGTGTGCTTCAACGTCCCTTCCCCTCAACTGCTCTGTTTTCAGGCTCTGGTGGTGTTTTATTATAGCTCTAGTAGTGCCCAAGTGGCCAATAGCTAAACTTCTAATAAAAAAAATTCAGGCTGTTCACGTAGATGACAAAAACCAACGAGCTTGCCCTCCCTCTTCCATCTGGCTGCTTTGGGATTGGAACCCTCCTCGCTTTAGTCCTAGTAAAATAACTCATCTTAGTACCCTCTGGAGCAAGCAGAGAGACCTGAACAATATTCAGATCAATTTCCAAACTCCAGCAGGCACAAAATTCAAATTAATTTGGAGACATATACCACTTTGTTTCCAGTCTCTTAAAAAAAACAAAAACAAAAACAAAAAACCTATATTTGAGGTGTTCCTTTTGAAAATTAAACCATTTTATTTTTCCTCCCTGCCATTCAGCTCTTATTCTCATGCAAACAAGTATCATGTGCCTTTGACCCATCTAATTAAACAGAAGACTTCATTTGCATCCTAGCAGGTGTGGGCTTATTCCAACTCACTTTCTTCACTATGCAAATGTCATCAGTGTGGTAAATGGTGTTAGATAAAACTCCTTTTAATGCAGCAATGCTCAACTGATCAACAGGCTCTTTCCCTTGGCTCCTTCCAGCCTATACTAAAACTGACTAACCCATCAGGCTCCTTTTACTGTATTAATCACCCCTTACCAACCTACACATGTTCTTGTTGTGGGACCATTTTATAATTAACTCTTTTCTAGCCTACTGTTTCACTCTGAATAGTACTGTAGTGAAGAAAACAATGAACGCAGGTAATGTTGATTGTTAATTTGGTTCTTAAATCACTGAGGTCTCAGTATCACTTGTCTAATGCAAACTCAGTTCCATACTGAGTAGAATATCACCCCTCCTTTCTCCCAGGCTTCTGTGGAGAAATCTGTTCTTCCTGCGAAGCTCCTTGCATAAAATTAGTGCATGTTGTAACCATGGTGGCTGCCACTTTGTTTTTAAGCAGTGGTTTGCAAATATGATCTGCTTGGTTGCTTGAGGTGGCTTCATTGACTGTCACAGCCATCTTGACCTACGAGTGTGAGGGGGAGAGAGAGAGAGAGAGAGAGAGAGAGAGAGAGAGAGAGAGAGAGA
>VOCT01073349.1:0-15135 GCA_007922175.1 Pelusios castaneus
CCCTTGTCCTGCCACTCCCTTGATGATCACCCCATGGCACAAACCCCTCCCGTCACCCCTTGGTGCCTTCCCCTTGCAACCCGCCCCCCTGCCATCTTCCTCTTCCTTATCCCCCACTAACCCCTACCCGTCCCCTAGTGCCAGCCCCTCCTTCACTCCTCTGACCCCTTGGGGTCCCTCTCTACCCTTGTATCCATTCCTCCACTCACTGCCCCCCACAACCATGCTGGTGGCTGTGTGCCCCATCCCTCCTCCCCCCACACTACTCTGGTGCCTGCCCCTCCCTCCCCTTTTATCCCCTTCTCATCTGCACCTGGCACCCACTCCTTTCCCTGCCTCCCCTCCTTTCTCTGCCCCTTCCTCCCCTGCCCACCTTCTGTCCCTCTGGCACCCTGCACCTTCCCCCTGTTCTGGAATCCACCTCTTCCCTTGCCCCCCTCTGCCTCCTGATGCCTGCCTTTCCCCTTCCTGAATCTGGTGTCTGCTCACCCCATACGCCGCCCCTGCCCCTGCCCCCCAGCACCTGCCTCTGCCCACTCTGCTCCCCCTCCCCCCAGCGCTTGTCGCTCTTCTTCTGTTCTGGCACCCAGCTGTCCCCTCTTTCCTCAACATAACCCCTCCTTTCTCCCCCCAGCCCCTGTCCCTCCCCTCACCCTTCAACCTCCCTGGATTCTGCACCACTCACTGCCTCTATTCCCTGGGCCAGTTCCTCCCTTTGCTTCTCCTCTGCCCCCTGGGGCCCATCTCCACCCTCACCCCCATCAGCCCCTTGGTGCAGGCCTCTCCCTTTGTCTCATTAGGGCCCCTGGCACCCGCCCCTCCCCCCACCTTTACCCTCTGGGTCCCACCCCTCCCCTTACCCTCCCTCTGCCCTCTGGAGCCCACCCTGCTCTTTGCTCCCCACTGCCCCTGTAGGACATGTCCTTCTTTGCACCCCTCGCTTCTGACGCCTTGTGCTTAGCTGCTTCCTCCCCTCCCCCTTCTTCCCCTGGCACCTGCCCCTCCCCTCTCTGCCCTTCTTGCACCCACCCCTCAACTGGACCCCATCAGCCCTCCTGGTGCCTGCCCCATCTCTCACTCCCCTGAGCCCTGGCACACACCCCTACCTTCCACCACCCTCCCTCTTCATGTCTGCCCCATCTCTTCCGCCACCGTGACCCTCTGGGGTCTGCCCTTCCCTCCCCCCATCTCCCTTTTAGTGCCCACCACACCCCACACTCCCCCTGTGCCCATGTGGTGCCTGCTCCAGTCATCCGGGAATTATTGATCAAGAACCACAGTGACGGGAGGGGTGACGGCCCCTGGCACAGCCGGGTCTCAGCCATAGGGTGCCCCAGAGTAAACCCCAAGTGCAGCCGCGCTGTGCGGGTGTGAGCTGGGACTGGCACCCGGTGCCGCTTCTCCCTGGTGGAGGGGACCAAGTGGGGAAATAGCCCCTCAACCCTCTCCCCCAGCTCTGCCCTGGCTGCATCAGCTACGGCCCCTGATCTTCCCAGCACCCAGTTACATCTCCAATTCCCACTCCCCCACTGCCCTGCCCCTGCCCAGTGAACCCCCCTTATGAACATGAACATCTGCAGTCCCCCAGAAACCCGAGTGCAGCACAAAATAAATTAACTCGTTATCCATTGCCAGGGCACATTCTGCCGTCCTTGCTCCATGGGACTGCTGGGGCTGCTCTGTTTGCATTAGTGGGACCATCACCCCAGCCTCTGGGCTCTCCAACGCCGGATACAGCTCAGAGCTGGGTACAGTCCACACACGATCTCAGGCTGGGTCTGGAGCTCAGCCAGCTCCTGTGACAACAAACCCTGCTGCTCCCCCATCACCTTGACAGTGCTGAAGGGCAGCTCTCCCCGCTCAGCCAAGATCCAGTCCTTGGAGCAGTGCGTCTCTTCTCCTCCTGCAAAGCCTCAGCCTCTGGGTCTGAAAGCTTCAACTGAGCAAGGCCGGCCCTGGTCCCTTGGCGGCAGCTTTTTCCTCCTCCTCTTCCCAATCTGTCTGTGGATGCTTTGCTGGGTAGCGCCGAGCACACGGCCATTAGTTCACCTTCCCCGGCTGCCACCACCTCTGCGTTTTTACAGACTGGCATCCAGCCCTGGCTGATCAGCTTTCCACCCCTAAAACGCCTTCCAGGGTATCCGAGCCCTCAATCCATTCGCCTGTGTAAATGCAGCCTCTGCTAATTATTGCTGGGCTGTCTCGTACTGCACACACCAAAGCCATCAGACGGCACCTCTGCCCTCCCCTGAGTCATCAGCTTTAGTCTGTCTAGATCTAAACCTCATCCCAGGAGCTGTTACTTCACTTCTCTTAGGACACGGACACGTCTACACTGAGCTGTGTGGGATTAGACACACGTGATCTGGCTTCTAAAGTAGGTGTGTGGCCGGCGTATGCCAGCTGGCAGGTTCAGCACCTACATGAGCGGGAAATCACCCTCCTGCTCAAATGTAGCCAGAGCCTAAGTTTCCAGTTCTCCTGGATACGCCCGTCACCGCAGCTCCTGTGTCCCAGATACTCCTGTCTAGTTTCTGTAGCCTGTAGCCTTTTCTGGAGCCTCAATAGCAAGATAAACAAGGAGTCTTGTGTCCCTTCAATAGACTAACAAATTTAAAGTGCCCCAGGACTCCTTGTTTGCTTTGCTGACCTAGACTAACACGGCTCCCCCTTTGGAGCCTGTCATTTCCAAGGTGCGGGGCTTGTTCACACTCTGCCCATTTTGGCTCCTGGGAAACTTTCCCGTTGCATTTTCTACATTGGCGGCTGCAGCTTGATTGTCTTGAGACTGTTCTCCACCATCTCCCTGTGGCTTTGTTCCTCCTTTGGCTGAACCATTCCAGCCCCAGGTCTTGCTTCTCCTGTAAGGCCAGGTCTCCTTAACCGCGGATCTAGGCAATTCCCATGGCCACTTCTCCCCTGTTGTGCTGTTCCCGGCTCTTGGTACATCCAGCAGCTGCCAGTGTCTCCTACGTTAGAATAATCTCGTCAGTCCGGGGCTCAGGTGGGTGCTGGAGCTTTGTCTTCAGCTGCTGGTGGCTTGGAGCTAGAGGAGAATTTCCTCTGACGACACCGTGTTCCTCTCTCAGAGCCGTGGCCCGTTTGCTCTCCACAGTCACAGCCTGGTGGGTTCTCCCCTACTCTGAGTAGCTCCCTCTGCCTTTCTGCTTGTACCTGGGTTTGCTCCCATCGGCCATTTCGGAAAGAGCCTGGGCCAATCACAGAACTGCTCAGTAACCCCGTCAGGGCTCTTGTCTCTCATGACTTCTGGGACCACCAGGATTTCTGTAAACATTTAGCTTTTCCCCTGGCTCCTGTGGCCCAAAGCTGTCCATGAGTTCCATGGGTTGGACCTTTTTTTAACGGATCCATTCCGGCTCCTGGAGGAAGGTACTCCAACTCCCATACCTGGCATTTGGGAGTTTCTGGTCTTCCTGATAAGAGGGGGACGTGTGAGACCCATGGCTGGCCTCTCCCCTGAAGCTTGTAGCTGAGGGCAGCTGTGTTGGCCACACATTTTACCCAGAACTAGAAAACCTGACTGTCCCACAGCAACATCCCCTCTGTCCAAACCCCAAACTCCTTGTAGGGCAGCACCTTTGAACATGACCCTTTTCTCCACATTTGAAGACAATCAGCCTTGAGCCATCGCTATTCCCAGCCCTAAATGGCTCCCACAGGCCTCTGTCTGCACTTGACAGCAGCCTAGGCCCAACCTCACTGTGTTGGGAACCTCGAACTCTCCTGGTCTGTGAGCGCCCGGGGAAATCAGGCCAGTCCCAGCATCCTTTGTCCTGGTCCAGCCCCAGCTCAGGTTCCCATCCTGCCATGGTCAGTTTGTGACTTTCAGCCAGTCCTGGGCCTGCTCCTCTGCTGTCTGCAATGGGCGACTCTGTGATGTCTCTGGACCTCCCCAGTGTGTATCCGCATTGCTGGGGCCCTTCCAAAAATGGGAGCTGGGCCCCAGAGTCGTCGCTGGCCCTGCAGACACCAGTGTGGGGCAGTGACTGTCCCATGGTTCTGGAAGGTGTCTGTGCTGTTCAGTCGCCCGCCTCGGTGGGGTGGGGTCTGAGATGACACGTGGAGTCCTAGGGGAGCGCCTTTAGCAGCTCCTGCCTGCCCCCCACGCCTCCCTCACACCTCTTCCACTCCCCCTTTTCCCCACCCCTCCCCCGCTCCCGCTGTCCTTCCCTCCCATTCACACTCATGGGCAGAGGGGCCCTGACCCCCCTTAACGAGTAACACCCCCACAGCCATTAACGGGGACGCAGGTTAATTTCCCTTTGATCCCCGTGACCTGCCCCTGCCCGGCCCTGACTCTGTGATCTCTCCCCAGTGGACGTGACTCTGGATCCAAATACGGCAAATCGCTGGCTCGTCCTGTCTGAGAATTGGAAACGTGTGAGAGATGGGGACAAACGCCAGGATCTGCCCGACACCCCTGAGAGATTTGATTATTATCCCTGTGTGCTGGGCGCTGAGCGGTTGACGGGCGGGAAGTGTTACTGGGAGGTGGAGGTGGGAGACAAGACTAGATGGACCCTGGGCGTTTGTAGGGAATCTGTGAGGAGGAAGGGGAAGGTCACACTCACACCTGGGAATGGATACTGGGCCGTGTGGCTGAGGAATGGGGAATACGAGGCCCTCACCTTCCCCTCAGCCCTCCTCCCCGTGAGCGTCAGGCCCAGCCGGGTGGGGATTTTCCTGGACTATGAGGCAGGCGAGGTCTCATTTTACAATGTGACGGACGTTTCCCATCTCTTCACTTTCACTGACACCTTCTCCGGGACCCTCCGCCCTTATTTCAGTCCTGAGATCAATGCTGGGGGTACGAACGCGGCTCCCCTGATCATCTGCCCCGTCCCAGCCCAGGCTGGAGGGAATCTCTAGGCAGGTTTACAGCCCCAGCCCCGTCGGTGACACTCGCACGGGTGTTAATGAGGAAATTATTTTAAATAACTCGTGTATCTCAGTTCCAATGTTTAACGCCCGGCCTGTCTGGGGAGAGAGGGTTGGATGGGGGCAATGTGAGGGGTGGATGCTGAGGATGGGGAGGGTGCTGAAGCAATGGGAAGAGCCCAGCTGACATGAGGAAGACTCTGGGGGGATGTAATGGGAGAGAAGGGGGAGGCGCCAAGGAGGAAGACCCCCGGCAGAAATGCGGGGGGAGCCCTGTGAGTTTGGTGGGGCCAGTGAGCAAGGCCGACATTTCCTGTCCTGGGGAGTCCATGGGGGGGGGGGAACGGCCACAGGGGGAACATGGGGGCAGGGTGAGAGCCCCGGGCCCTGCTGTATGGGCCGCTCTGTGCTGCAGCCCCAGCCTGTGGGGGGAGCTGGTCCCAGCGCAATGGGGGGAGGGTGGGGAGAGCTGGGGAAGGGGATTCAGTAACGGGTGGGGGAAGGGCAGTGAGAGCCCAGCCCAGGGCTCTGTGAGTGAGCGGCCAGGCTGGGCGAATGGGACCCGCTCATGGGAGAGAGACTGGGCAGCTTTTCCCCCTCCCCAGGCATTTGCCCACCCTGGTGCAGTGCCACAAAGGGCTCCTGGCCCAGGCGACACTGGAGGAAATATGGACAGACAGCTTGTGTCTGCTGCTGCCTCGTCACTAGATGGAACCTCTCCCTTTCCCCGTCCCCTGGCTCAGGGGGAGCAGATGGTGACTGACAGGATCAGTGACTCCTGTCCGAATTTCTACATCTGTGAAATCTCAGTGTAAAATCCAGAGAGGACAAAAGAGCTGGTTCTAATTTAGAAAATGTTAGTGCTGTTTCCAGGTGTCTGTATGTTACACCCTGACCAGATCCTATGTCATACATTCCCCTGCATTTAATTACCTTCCATTCTGTAAATTTCCCATCTTCAAAGCGTCCGACGAAGTGGGATTTTCTCCCAGGAAAGCTCATGTGAGAAATAAATCTGTTAGCTTTAAAAGTGCCTCAGGACTCTGTTGTTTTTATGCTTCTTAACAGATTTGTGTAACTGGGATTAAAATTTATTTTTTGTCTTCATTCACATGTGCATTAAAACATAACATCTCTAGACAGCATTGTTGGTATTTCAACAGGGTCATTTCCAGAAACGCCAAATATTTATCCTACCAAACCCCTCACAGACCTGTCAGACCGGGCCGTTAATTCCACATGCACCATAATGACCACGCGTTATAAACACCTCAGCTGGATGTGTTGTGCTGCTGCTCTCTCCCGTCCCGCTCCGTATCGGCTTGACTGGTTCCTGCGAGAGATGCACCTGCCTTCTGCAGGACTCGCCCTGCGCCATTGCAAAGTAATAAGGTCAAAAAATGAACTAACCGAGGTATCCTGTATTTCTGTGACCTTCACATTGTCATTTGACGTCACCGCTCCAATCTTGCTGCTTAGAACAAGTTGCATTCTGAATCTTTTCCTCTGGTTCGGGCACTTTCAAGTGTCAGTTTCATTCGGTTGGTTCCTGGCGCAAACAAAATAGAACAGCGGAGCAGAGTCTGTGGCCATGGTCTGTATATGGAGCCGCACAGGCTGAGACCTATGGGGCGGGCTCCTGGCCTCCTCTAGGGATCGTTATGAGTAACATCAAAGTCTGCTGAAGTAACCAGTTGCGTCCTCTGCTCCTGCGGCTGATGCTGAGTTTCCAAGAACATCAGCCCTAAGCGGATGTAACAACACAACTCAACAACTCTCCAGGGCACTGACAACACCAAGAAATAATCATCAGCAACCTTCATCATCATCATCATCTAATTCCTGCTGCCACTTGTTTCCTCGGCTATGTCTACACTGGCAAGTTAGTTCCAATGAAGGAAGCTTAATTCCAACTAACTTAAGTTTTGGCCACACTAAGGGCTTCCTTAATTCGAACTAATAAATTCACTTATACTTTTCGAAATAACGGTTAAATCAAACTAGTTCGTTCGAATTAACCCAATGTGGCCATGTTAGTTCTAACTAAGCACTTAGTTCAAACTAACCGGCCCATTGAACTCAATGCAATTGACTAATTCGAACCACGTAACGCCAAGTTTAAGTCGATCTAGGAGTCCTGTGCGGACTCTCTAATTCGACTTAATACGGTCAACTTAACGTCGACTTATTAAAGTCGACCTAAATCCCTAAATGCAGACATAGCCTAAGAGAGAAAGAACGAGTGTGGTCTCTCATACTCAGCGCTCCGTGCTGCTATGAGAACGTCAGGTCTCGCAATATCGCGGCGCGCTGGGTATGTGAGATTGAGCTCTGCAAGACCACACGCTCTCTGTAACAGAGAGAGGGAGTGTGCTACCATGGAGTGCATCTTGCGTACACATTGCTCTGTGATGCTGAGAGAGTACCGCAGTGTTTCCATTTACGGTGTGTACGGCCCACTGGAAGTACATTTAAGTCATAACTGGCCTCCCGTAGCCAATGAGTTTGACTCCCCTGTGTACTCAGACTGGGACTCATGAACCACCAGTGACTCTTTAATGTCTCCTGCAGCTCTTTGCAGAGCGTGATATTAAAACACTGTCACTTAATTATTAACCACTCATAATGCTTTTACTGAGTCAGTAATCACCCAGCTGTCAGCTTGCACTAAGTCACCCTAAGTTATTTGCTGTGAGAATAATATACCGTAAATTAAATATGTCCTCTGGCGTACTGTTTAAACACGAATAGACCTATGGGAAAAGGAAACAATGAATTCACACATCTGTGGCTCTTTTGGGTAATGCTGATCCATACTTTGATGCCTGAATCAGCTGAGGTTTGAGAATCACTGCTCCAGACACTTTTGAAATTTAAGATTGTAGTTTATTTGTGTGTCCATGTGTACCTGCTTTAACCTCGTAAAGAACTTTTTATAGCCTTTTGAATGAATTGGTGGTTCGATGTGAGAGCTCTCTGTTGCAGTAGACATGGTGTAAATGACTGGACCTTTGGGTAACCTGAATATTGCCGATTGCAGAGGGGCAGCTGTGTTAGTCTGTGTACAGCAAAAACAACGCGAGTCCTGGGGCACCTTAAAAACTAACAGATTTCTTCGGGCAAGGCAGCTCACGTGGGTGGCGAGACAGACGGCGTACCCAAGGAGCCTGTCTGCGCGGTCACACTGGTACAGTGCGTGAGGAGTTTACAGTTGATCTTTGGTAGGTGAAATCTGTATCTAGAGCCCTCAGCCAGCTGACCGAAGGATGGATGTGAGGTCACATTCAGGAGCGAGGAACCCAGTGGCTGTTGTAACCATTGTGAGATGTCTGTACGGCTAATATATAAAGAGGTCTCACTATACCGAAAATGATGCCCTTTAAGGTCTTGGAGTTCAAGCAGGTCACCAGGAGGTGAGATAGCTCAGATGTTCCTTGTGGGCAGATGCTAACTCAGGCTCTCTCTATTTGTCCGGTGCTGGCTGCTTGTTTGAACACTGAGCAAGGTGAGGAATTGAAAATTCCACAGAAGAGGAAATCTAGAGGGAAAAACAAAGATCAGGGGGTGTTCTGTTCAAGGATAAAGACACAGGAGTGTGGAGGTTCACAGGGTCCTTCTCAGATCCAGACTGATGTCACATGTCTCATGAAAGCAGGGCACCCTGTGGAGCATGCTCAAAAATGCTACCTCAACAATAACCCACCCTCAGTAGGTCTCTTAAAGAGATGGCCCTTTTTAGGCATATGGATTACACAAAGATACAAACCCTCAGTTTCTGGGCTTTCAGCCAACAGGCTGGAGTCCTATAAACCACGTGAGTTCCCCTCCCACATTCCCACTAACCCCAGCTCTCCAAAAGAGGGAAGGGGCGGGGAAGGAGGAAATGCTGCATCAAGTCTGTCACTGAGAAAAATGCCCTGAACCAGAAACCTTCTTGCAGGCTTTCCTCTGCCCAGCAGCCCTTAGATCTCCTTCTGCTCCTCAGCACCTCTCTCCTACTGCCCTCAGCACCCTTCACTTGTGCCCCCTCTCCCCAGCAGCCCCTCCACAGAATGGGGAAGTTATTTTAAGTAACTCGTGTACCTCAGTTTGAATGTCCAACGCCCGGCTTTTCCCCGGTGCTGAGTTGAAGGCTGGGGGCCTCCCTTGGACTCAGCACTGCCCAGTTGTGGGGTCCTATTCCTGGTTCGAACTTCCCACACCTAAGCTGGGTGTGTAGAGCTGAGGCAGGGGATTCAGTAGCTGTGGCAGGGGAAGGGCAGTGGGAGCCCAGCCCCAGAGCTGTGTGAGTGAGCGGGAAGGAGGCTGGGCAGCTTTTCCCTCCTCCCCATGTGTTTTCCCCACCCCAGTGCAGTGCGACATTTTTGCTGTATTAAAAGACAGTGAGTTGTCACTAACAAATAACAGTGTTAAATGTCACAAACACAGACAATGTTCATTTGTAACTCAGATTCTGAATGAGCGTCTCCTTCGGCCCCTGGAACCTGTCTGGGAATTAGGCATCTCCCACCGATGCCTGAACACTAGAGTTCCTCCATCAAGTGTCTTTATTCACCTTCATCGTCCCGGTTCATCAGAGCAGAGCAGCAGTTATGTGGAGCCCCTTCCGGCACCTGCCTCAGCCTTTTTACACCACGGCTTCCTTCCCAGTGTTACCCGCTGGTTAGTGACACAACAGAGACTCCGGCCATGATAGAGCCTGAGGGGGGGACAGTGTATGACCAGGAGGCTTTGAAAGTCTTCTGTGAGGAGGATCGAACCCCATTTGCGTGGTGTGTGACCGATCCTCGACTCCCCGTGCTCCCTGGAGAGGAGAGTGCTCAGGAACCAGACGGCAAACACCAAACCTCTCAAACTTGTTCTTGTTGTAAGAACACGAACCCAGGAACCTGTCCCTGCAACAAACCCCGTTGCCACCTCTGCCCGCACAGCGACTCCAGTGACACCATCACAGGTCCCAACCACACCAGCCACACCATCAGGGGCTTATTCACCTGCCCATCTACTAACATGGATATGCCATCGTGTGCCAGCAATGCCCCTCTGCCGTGTACACTGGCCAGACCCCACTGTCCCTACGCCAAAGAATAAATGGACACAAATCCAACATCAGAAATGGGTAACATCCAGAAACCAGTAGGAGACACTTCAGTCTCCCTGGACACTCAGTAGCAGACTTGAAAGTTGCCAAACTCCAACAAAAAAACTTAAGAAAGGGATCTCAGCATCGGGGCAACGCTGCCCCAGGAGAGGTTCGGGGCACTGTACAGAGGAGGTAGGAAGTCAACAGGAGTTACGCAAGGTGCTCTGCATAGCTTGTGTAACTCCCGTCGACTGCCACCAAATTTTGCCAATAATGTAGACCAGTCCTATATTACAGTATTTGCCGTATGTCTTTGATGAAAGACAACATTCTGTTACACTAGCTATTGCCTATAATTCATTGTTGGTCCCCAGTAAAAGTTAGGAACAGAGTCTGCTGCTGCCAAAGCTGCCCTCCCTAGTGCGACAACAGAGTCCTGTGGCACTTTTAGGAGAAGTGAGTTACAGGAAGTTTCAGGCTCTAGTATACTTTCACTTTTGTTTTGAAGTGGGTGGCTGTGCCAGGAGAGGACAGCGCTTCCATTTAGTATAAAACGTATTAACTGGATGAAAACCTTAGGCGCAGGTTGGCGCTAAACCCTGGGGCTCCCTGACCCCACGGGTAGAATGGATGTTACGGCCTGGGACAGGGAAGCAGTGGCTGGGAGCAGGAGCTCTCCCTAGAGAGAATGGCTCTGGGTGGAAACTTCCTGGAGAGATCAGAACTGCTGAGAAAGGACTCCACCAGGTTCTCCAGGTAGGGGCTCCCTCACAGCCCTCCAGCTCAATTGTGCCCTTGGGATTTCCTGCCTCATGGCATAAATTAGTCAGATAGGATCAAGAGCAGGGCCGGTCCAACCATGTAGGTGAATTAGGTGGTCGCCTAGGGTGCCAGGCTTTAAGGGGAACTAAATTAGATGGAAGAACATTTTTTCCTCTAATTTAAAAAAATATATTAATATATTGTCTCTTATAATGCATGCAGGATGGGGGAGGGGCAGAGCGCCAAAGTGATAGTTCCCTAGGGTGCAAAGATCCTTGGGCCGGCCCTGATCAAAGGACCTCACCAGGCCCAGCCTTAGCCATAGATTAAGTAGGCAATTATCTAGGGCGGCTAAACGTAAAGGGCGGCTGCTGCACCCACCCGCCGTCCATCCCCCCCGGTCCAGGCTTGCAGTCGGAACCCAGCTGGCAGCTGTTTGCCTCCCACCCAGTCCCAGCGTGGAGTCAGGACCCTGGTGCTCGCCTCCTGTTTCTGCCTCACCTGACGCACGGCTAGGACCCTGGCAGCAGCCTCCAGCCAGGTCTCCACTCCCAGTTGGGAGGCAGGTTGCAGCCACCTGCCTCCTCCCAGGTCCTGCCATGAACCCAGGAGCCTGGGAAAAGCGACCCGCATTCTGAAAGCGGGCAGCACCCACCTGTGTGCCCGCTGGCACTGGGCAGCAGCTGCCCCAGGCCCTCCCAGAGCCACGTTGCAGCTGCCCCAGCTTTTGTATCTATTTCACCGCTCCATGGATTCAGAGATCTGGCCAGTCACTTCTCCACTGCCAGGCTCACATCTGTTTGCTGTTCTGCTGCCTTTACTGACAGACGTAAATTTATCATTTGTAACCAGGGGCATCACTGGTCTGAATATAGGTTCGGGGTCAGGGCCTGGGGCCCCATTCCTGGGAGGCTTGATCGGGCCCTTGGGTCCCCAGCCAGGGCCCAGATCAGGCTCCTGCCTCTGTGAGCCTGCGACCCGGCCCTGGATCCCTGGCCGGGCTCAGGGCCGGATTCTCCCGCTGCTCGTGTTCGGCCCATTTGAAGTACAGTTAAGTCAATTCTGGCCCACCATAGCAAATGAGTCAAATTCGAAAGGGGTAGCCGTCTTGGGGTTAAACAGGGTCTATGGATTTTTCTCGCATTACAACAAGTGATTTGACCTCCCCCTCCTCTATGTGCTGTTCCCCAGTGTTTTGAATCCTAACACCTATTTTGATTTGCTGTTACAGCCTGACCTGATGCTATGTCATACATTCCCCTGCATTTAATTTCCTCCCACTCTGTAACTTTCCTATCTTCAAAGCGTCTGACGAAGTGGGATTTTCTCCCACGAAAGCTCATGCGATAAATAAATCTGTTAGTCTTTAAAAGTGCCACAGGACTCTGTTGTCACAGCAAATGAGTTTGACACCCCTGCCTCAGGGGGTTTCTGGCAGGGAGGCCACGTCTTTACCTCTCACCGGCACTCTGTCAGCGGCCGCCATTGAATGCAGGTGATCAGTGAGTGATTCCCCTGCCTGCCCTGCTCTCCCCTGCTTCCTCCCCAGTGTGACTGCTTTCTGGGCCTGGCCTAAGGCAGGTTACAGACACTTTGCTCTGTCACAATTACAGACCCAGCCAGATTTCCATCTGTGTTAGGCAGTGGTTTTCAACCCGTGTGCTGTGACACACAGCTGTGCCATGAGAACTGTCCAAGTGTTCTATGAAATTTTGCACAAAGGAATGAAAATCAATGTAAAACAAAGATTGTTTCATCTTAAACAATAGTCTAGCCAACCAAAATGACAACTCATAAAACTCATGAAAATTAATCATCGAATTAAAAGCGAGGTATCGGTCATTCGACTCTAACACGTGGACATTCTGAACGCAGGTGGGCAAAATTGAGATGACGGGGTTTCTTTTCAGGTGGATTTGAAACTTAAATACATTTGATCCTTCTTTAGCATCTTGTACCCACTATGTTGCAAACCTATGTGACATTTCTGAGCAATCAATTCAGCTGAGAAAAGCGGGCGTGCCCTGGAACTGTTTGTCTCATTGAAGTGTGCGTGTTACTGAAAAGGCTGGGACCCAGTGGCTTGAGATCGCGGGAGCCCTGAGCGAGGTCAGCCCTTGCTGGAAGCCCACTGCCTTTCACAGCAATGCAGCATCATGCTGGCTCCAGTGGCCACAGAGGCCGAGGACCACGTTTCTCAGCGAGCCCATCCTGTTCCATTGGACACTGGCAATATTCACAGATCTGCTGCTCCCAGTACTCTGAGCTTACCGGCTTCCCATTAGGACACAGCTCCACTTACCACACAGCATTCAGACATGTTTCTAATGGAAAGAGGAACATGTGTATTTAGCAGAGAATAGAGACTGAGGAAGGAACAAGTATGGAACCAAATGGTTATATATAAAATAATGAAGTCTAACCACAGCTGATAAGATGGCCCTTTGTCTGACCCATCACCCCAAATCCTTCTCACAGCATTTTCCAGCCTGGACAGCTGAGACCCTCTTTTCCTGAGACTAAACCTGGTGCAGCTTGTCCCCTCAGCTGCAGGATACCAGGGCATCTTTCTGCACACCCAGATATATTAGATCAGTTCTTTGTTCTTTACTTGTAAACAAGATCCTTCCCCCTCACCACCAATGTGCACCGCACCCTGGAAATTTCTTCACTTAAAGTCCTTGTAATCTCTTCATTAGATTTTCTTCCCATGGAACGTTACCTACACATTCTCTGGTTTTGTTACAAGTCCATGGCTTTGCAAACTACTGGCTTTATTCTGTTCCTTTTATTCCTTCTTTTCCTTAGAATTATAAAATAAGAACAGCCAGACAGGGCCAGACCAACGGTCCATGTAGCCCAGTGGTCTGTTTTTTGACAGTGACCAATGCCAGGTCCTTCAGAGGGAATGAACAGAATAAGTCATCATCATCAAGGGACCCAACCTGTGTCATCCCCTCACAGCTTCTAGCAAACAGAGACTGAGGACACTCAGGCCTGATCTACACTGAGAGCTCAGGTCGACGTAACACTGCTTACGTCAACCCTCTAGTGCAGCCGTACACACTCATGCACCTGTAAAGTCAAAGTTTAGGGCACGTTAAGTCGGCGTTTTAACACCACCCCCGCAGGAGGTGCAGAGTTTTGTTCAATTTTAGTAACTCCATTTAATGGCAGTGTAGACAGAATGAGAACCTATTGGCCTCCGGGATCTATCCCACAATTCCCTGTTCTTGCAATTTTGCATTCCATGGCCACCTCTACCTGTCCACATCATCGTGCAATAGCTCCTCCCCTACCTGCAGCCCTGGGAAGATTTGAATTCCATTTCTTGCCCGTGCAACGTGGAGAGCTTTTCACCTGAGTGGATAATGGTGACAAGATCACAGCAAATGTGTTCCAGCTTTGACCCATCCTGAGATCTTAGATCTCATCAGCCTGTGGGATCAATGCACGCTCAGCTCTGAAGCAGCAAAAGAAATCGGGACATATATGAAAAAATTTCACGTGGCATGATCGAGAGGGGCCACAGCAGGGACACGCAGCAGTGCAGCATTAAAATCAAAGAGCTGCGACGGTCCTAACAGTGGACTACGGCGGTGAACAGCCACAGTCTCAGCTCCCAGCTACAGCCCCAGACCTGGGCCTTGTCACAGGGCCAGATTACCACCACCCCTGTGAGCCCAGGATGTTAAGATTTTGTGGGGCCCTGACTGGCCACCAGGCAGCCTGGGGGAGGACAGTTGGGGGAGTCTCTGGCACCTGGGGACCATACTTACATTGCCCCCACCCCCCCATTGGCAGCAGCACACCATGGGAGGGATCTGTGGGCCTGTGTCCCACTCTCCCCCACTCCCCTCCTTCAGTGGCAGCAGAAGCGGCCTACAGAATTGGGGGAGAATCTGTGGGCCCCTGTCCTGCTCTCCCCCTCCTATGAAGGCAGCTGCAAGGGCCATGACAGAATCTCCACGGCTCCCTCCTTGTACTCAGGGCAGGGGCAGAAGGGGTCGGAGGATGCCTGGCTGTCTGTGAACTGTGACAGGCTGGGCAATGGGGCTCCTGCTCTCCCTCAGCCCCATAATGTCCCTGCCCCAAATCCCCTGCATTACTTCATTCCTCACTCCCATTTGCCCCTCCTGCAGGGTGCAGACCAGTAAAGGTGCAGGCCCCAAACGTCTGTGGAGCACTGCCTTAGAGAGAAGCTTGAAAGATTTGGGAATGTATCGGAGATCCCATGTGCCAGACGAGAATCCTTTGGTATAAACGTGACGTGTTCAGACCTTTGATTGGTTATGGTAAGTCTCCTACATCAGGCTGCGGTAGAGCAGCTGTTTGGCTACTGGTACACACTGTTCAGAGACCTGGCAGAGAAGCAAAGCACAGGGGCTGGA
>ML687101.1:5651-18721 GCA_007922175.1 Pelusios castaneus
GCGCGGGGGTCCCTCCTTGTCCCCACCCCCACCCCTCTAACCCGGCCCGTCTCCTTGTCCCCACCCCCACCCCACAACCCGGCCCGTCTCCTTGTCCCCACCTCCACCCCTCTAACCCGGCCTGTCTCCTTGTCCCCCCACCCCTCTCCAGGTCTCCCTCCAGCCCCCTTACCTGGCCGGAGGCTGGGAACCACAGAGACGGCCGGCAGAGCTGCTTGCCGGCCAGTCCGCTCCCGCCCTGAGCACGCTGTAACTGCGCATGCTCAGGGCGGGAGATTTAAATCTCCCCAGCCCGGCCCAGCCTGCACAGCTGGGAGGGAGCACCGGCGGGGAAAAAAGGGTGCCGGAACGCCGTTCCGGTGCGTTCCGGCAGAAAAAAAGCACTGCTCCTGTATAAGGAAATTGATTAGAGTTTATTTAGCATCTGCAGATGGGTGACTCCAGTACCACACAGGGTAGGAGCACACCCACAGGCTTGTGTTTGCACATTTTATTGTTGATTAACCCCCTCAAAGACTGCCCAGGTACAACCTTTGATTATGACATTGTCCAATTAGCAATAGGGCAAATTCGTAGGTCTTCAGCTGCGCCTGGCCTGGCCTTCACCCTTCTTGGTCTGGCTCTCATCATTTGTGTTTTTCTTTACTTTTTCCTGCAGCAGGATGTCTGTTTCTTTCTTTATGGTCCTGTCCTCATCATATATGTTTTCTTTACCTTATCACTAATAGATTTATGGTTTCCAGGGGTCTTTATTTCCTTTCAAAGCGGGATGTCTGCGTCTCTTAAAGCTTCTCGGACCCCAGAGGGGTAAGGGGTTATAAGTTTACCTTCCCACGGCCTAAGGCTTCAATACTGTTGCTCACTTATGCTAAGCTAGATTATCTACTCATGTTAACATAGAATGTCTAGGTATCTTAAAATGGCTAAGTATCACAATTTTTTAACAATCCCCCATTTTCTTTTTGTAACTTATTTTTTTAAGTTACACAATTACTAAGAGCGGTTTCCAATTGGCTCTGGAGTCATGTCCAGGCTGTCATCACTCTGCCACTGCAAGACAAACATAATACCTCCAATAACAGAATAATATAACAGCAATTAACACAGATACACCCACGGGCACACAAATAACAAAGATTTCCAGTGTTGTCCACCCTTGAACAGTCATGTGTTCAAATTATGCAGCACTTTGCGCCGAAGGTCCCTAGGCCGTGGCGCACAACTTCAAGCTAGTATTTGGATACTGGCAAGTCTCTGCGTCCCGAGAGGTAAAGTTGCGTGGAGCCCGCTTCATGTGGGTATGGTGTATCCACAAATCCTTCTCTGCTATTTTTAAAGCAAAGGTAGTGGTTAATAAGACCTGATATGGTCCCTCCCATTTGGGTTCCAATTTATCCCCAATTTTCCAGTTTTTTATGTATATCCAATTCCCTTCCTTAAAATCATGCACTTTTATTCCTGGATCAACCGATTGCCTTTCCCTAACATAAGGTAACATCTCCCTAAAGTGGGCTTGGAGCTTTAAAACAAATTGAGCAAGGGCTTCATCACCATTCAAGAGGCTGGTCTGGGCTGGAAGAAATGTTCCAGGCATGGCTAAACTTCTCCCAAATAATGCCTCTGCTGGGGTGAGACCTATCGGCTGCCTGGGGGAGTTCCTAACGTCCCACAGCACTAAAGGTAGTGTGTCTACCCATTTTAAACCTGTTTCGGAGCAGAGTTTAGCAATTTTAGTCTTGAGAGTTCTATTCATCCTTTCCACCTGTCCAGAAGATGGAGGGTGGAATGGTGTGTGTAGCTGTTCTTGTATACCCAAGGCTTGGTATAAATGGTGTGATAAGGAGTTGACAAAGTGACTGCCCCTGTCCGAGTCCATAACCTCCGGTATTCCGAACCTAGGCACGATCTCCTTCAGCAGGGCTTTGACTACCACCTGGGTGGTGGCTTGTTTTACAGCATAGGCTTCAGGCCATCCGGTCAGCTGATCAACAAAGACCAACATATACTTGTTACGACAAGAAGGCATGTGGGTGAAGTCCACCTGGATTTATTGGAAAGGAAAGTAGCTCCAGGGCCTGGCTCCCAACAGGTGGGTTAGAGGTCCCCTTGGATTATACAAGACACAAGTTGAACAAGATAGCACTATTCTTTTCACTGCAGGGAACACTCCGGGGGCTACCCAGTCTCATATAACCCGCTCGGCTAATGCTTGACTGCTGGAGTGCCCCTTTTCATGATACCACTGTAGGATATTCAACAGTAACTTTCGAGGCAAACAGGGCTTTTCATTAAGAGTCCACACCCCCTCTGAATTAATAGCTCCCATTCTTTACCATTGTCGTATTTCCTTTTCAATCAAATTGTCATAGCTGGCTGGGTTAATTTCAGGGAGGGTTACACTTCTCAAAAGACAGTCACTAGTCTGGGACCTGGCTGCAAACTTGGCAGCTTGATCCACCAGATAATTTCCCATTGTCAGTTCAGTTTCTATTCTTTTATGGGCTGGGTGATGTACTAAAGCCAGTTTTAGTGGGAGGTGGATAGCGTCCATGAGGGCTAATATTTCTGATTTATTACTTATTGTTTTTCCCGCAGAGGTTAGTATACCCCTTTCCTTCCAGAGTTGCCCTGTGGCATGGCATACACCCCAGGCGTACTTAGAGTCAGTATAAATTGTTATCGCTCTACCTTTGGCGAGGTGGCATGCCCGTGCTAAAGCGATTAACTTCGTTGCTTGGGCGCTAAGGTGTCCAGGGAGGGCCTCTGCCTCCACGGTGTATGAAGTGGTTGTGCTTTATAGAGGGAGGAATGATCCTTGGCCTCAAAGGGATGTCCACAGGAGCCATGTGTAACAATCCAGTTTCACTAGGTCGGGTGGCCCAAAAACCTTTTGGTACCTGTTCCAAGCCCACAGGTCCTGTGTCTTTTTGCTGTGGTTCTAAATGGACTGTTTCAACCACCCCTATTAGTAAATTCATTTGCCCTTCGGAATCAAAAGTAATATGAGCCTTCAACAAAGGTAGCAAATCTCTCCCCACCAAACGAGTAGATGTATCTGGGCTGTACACAAATCTGCCCTTAACTGACACAGGTCCGATCTGTAAGAGGGTAGGGTGATGATTGCCAGAGTCTGCTTCCCCAATACCCCCGACACACAGGCCCTTTCATTTGATAAACCGCTCGGTGGGATGAAATTTATTAATGACAGAGTTGCGCCAGTATCAGTTAGCAGGGATACCTCAAGATTGCCTAAAATTCCTTTAACTTTACCCTCCATTCCTCCATTCTCCTCCCACATGGCCATAACCCCCGTCGGCTTATCCAATCTCCCTTCCTCCTGCATTGTTGAGGGGAGGTAACAGACATATCCTGCCCCTGTGTCTGGGGTGCCCACAATTCCCCTGGGCCTCTAGGTCTTACGGGGCACTCCCTTTTCCAGTGCCCGGGCTGGCCACAGTAGTGACAATTGCTGGGTGTTGGGAATTTGGGGAAATTAGCGTAGGGACCTGAATTGATCCCACCTCGCCCCCGGCCACGGGTCATCCCTCGGCCTCTTCCCCGTCGGGGAAACCCAGGTTCAGATTTAAACTGTTGGGCCAGGGCTGCTGCTAAAAGAGTCGCCTCCTCCTTCCTAGTCTGCTTCTTATCCTCCTTTTTCTTTTCCAGCTCCCTTTCCCTTTCCATTTTCTTCCTATCCTCTCTGCCATCAAACACATCAATTTCTACTTGCAAAACCTTGTCCAATGATTCCGTCCTCCACCCTGGTGCTGACTCCAAAAAGTGAGAACGGATATCTGGGGCTGCTTGATCCACGAATAACGCTACAGCCTGTTTTTTGTTCCAGCCATCACCAGCCATTCTCTCAAATCACTCCAACATTTCTCTTAGCCTTCCTAGGTAATCACTCATAGACCACTGTAAATTTTCTGCCTTGATCTGCTGTCTTTCCTCCTTTCGGAACAATTCTCTTAACAAGATATTAACATCCTGCCAATTAGCCTTATAATCCAAACAAATTGCTCTAAACATTTTGCTAGCCTTTTCTGCATCCTCATGCAATCTGGGCATTTTACTAGCCCACTCTATCAACATTCCAGGCTGCCACGGTCTGTGAACATGACAAATCACAACATCTCCCACAGAGTCACATAAAGGGACTGCTTCTAGAGGTGCAATTAAAGGCACAGCTGGGAGTTGAGGAGTTAATGACAGGATGGGGGAGGGAGGGGTAGAGTGGAGGAGCGTAAGGAGGAATGCTTTCCTCAAGCACAGCGGCAGCGGGGGGAGTACTCCGTTTAAAGTTTCCTAATCTTTCCTTCCTGCTTAATTCTTTTTTTTTTTCGCAAATGCCCAATTATTCCACACATACCAATACTTAACTTGACTGGGATTTCAATCTTCTAGGACCTTTTGGAGAGCCTGTAGAGCGGGCTCTCAGAATGATTCCTCCCAGGGCCATTGACTCCCAGTATATGCCGGCCAATTTTCCCTGCAGAGATTTATTGCATGCTTCTTGGATAGACCTGTTGTCCCATCTATCCTTTTCCAATTTTCTAACACCTCGGCAAGGAGCATCCCCCGAACAATGCCTGAGGAATTTCCCATTGGGCCCAGCAGACCACTCTTCCAGGACTCGAACCTAGACTCTCTGGCCTTTCATATTCCACCGGGACTCAAACTCTGGAATTTTCCTTCTGGGACTCAAACCCAGAATTAGCCTAGACTTTTCCTCTTTCTTTCCCTGCACCATGCACAGGCTGCAGACAGAGCCCACTTGCTTTCGAAGCCGAAGCCTCGAAGCATCTTGACTCTGTCCCTAGTCCTGGACGGGGGGGGAGCTTCCAGCTCCCAGAGTGCTCTTAAATAACCCAAAATTTAAGTCCAGAATTTAGTACCCCTTGGAGACTAGGTTGTACTCACCTGTCTGGGGCTCCCTCCTCTGGAGATCCTCGGAGTACAAAAGCTCCGTTTGGCACGCCTGTGGATGTCCTTTGAGAGGGGCTCCAGACTGAAGAGACAATCAGCGAGTGTCCTGCCGCGGTTGCCAAACAACTGTTATGGACGTGACTGGGGTCCCTCACCCAAGAGGGAGTCACTCCGTGGCTCGATTACCTCGCGGCTTAAAGAAGGACCCGTCTCCTGTATAAGGAAATTGATTAGAGTTTATTTAGCATCTGCAGATGGGTGACTCCAGTACCACACAGGGTAGGAGCACACCCACAGGCTTGTGTTTGCACATTTTATTGTTGATTAACCCTCTCAAAGACTGCCCAGGTACAACCCTTGATTATGACTTTGTCCAATTAGCGATAGGGCAAATTTGTAGATCTTCAGCTGCACCTGGCCTGGCCTTCACCCTTCTTGGTCTGGCTCTCATCATTTGTGTTTTTCTTTACTTTTTCCTGCAGCAGGATGTCTGTTTCTTTCTTTATCGTCCTGTCCTCTTCATATATGTTTTCTTTACCTTATCACTAATAGATTTATGGTTTCCCGGGGTCTTTATTTCCTTTCGAAGCGGGATGTCTGCGTCTCTTAAAGCTTCTCGGACCCCAGAGGGGTAAGGGGTTATAAGTTTACCTTCCCACGGCCTAAGGCTTCAATACTGTTGCTCACTTATGCTAAGCTAAACTATTATCTACTCATGCTAACATAGAATGTCTAGGTATCTTAAAATGGCTAAGTATCACAATTTTATAACAATAGGTTCAGCTCAGCAGACATGGAGAGAAATCCAGGAAGCTCCAGAGTGGCAGAATGTTCACTTTTAAATAAAAGATTACAGGGAGGAATGGAATGCTGTGCTTATGAGAGACATGAAAAGGGAATTCTAAGCATCCCTTTCTTCTATTTCAGCTAAATGTAGATCTAGTTAATTGGGTGTTATGGAAATTAGAAAAGATTCCTGCTATTCAGCCTTCTAACACTATAAAGGCACCCACGGACACCTTGATCTCTATTAGTGATCCCGGGTACAAAAATTGCCTGGTATAATAACAAAAATTAAGGTAGGGTGTCGAAAAATAAATACTGATGTTTGGATTGAAGGAGAAGTTCCCTCTCCTCTAAGGTAATACAAATACCCAGCTGCAGCAAAGTAAGGCATTAAAAATATTATAGACTGTCTCTTGGAAGAAGGGGTGCTTGTATCTCTGCAAGTCCATTCAGAGAGTCCAATGGAGGGGGGCAAGCCCCAGGAATGACAGTAGAGGAGGTCTGTCACTGAGGCACAAGGCAGAGTGTGAGCTGCCAGTGCTTTGCAGATGAGGAAAGAACAGCTGCCACCTTCAAGACCATTAGGAAATGTGTCTCAGCAATGATCCTTACAACCTCATTTATATTTGTCCATCAATTTACCAAACAAAGGGATATGTACCATCTCTGTCACTCTAAACATGCCTCTGCACTCACTCATTCCATATACAGTGTTTTAGACAACACAGATAAATGTATTGATAACAGCAAGATTTTAAGGGATCATAAGTCAGATGAATATGACTCAGGAAATTAATATGAATCATGGATTTGATCATAACTAACAAAAAGAATAAATCCCAAGCTAAATTAAATTTAATCTTTCAGTAGCTTTTCAGTCTTTGATATTGGCTTAGCGGCTACACTGGACGCCTATGTCGACTTGCAGGAGGTAGGTCGACCTGGGAGTGGTGCATGATGGGAAGGGCGGCACCCAAGAGGTGTCCCCCTTCCCCGGGCACCCCTTTAAAAGTGGCAGGGAGCTCAGCATCTTCGTCATTATACCAGGGTACATGGGGGCTGTGCAGAACAGGGACAGGGGCAAGGTACAGGAGCGGGGTGGGCAGGGTTGTGTCCTGCCCTGCGAGTGGGCATGCCAGTTTCTGGCTGTGCCAGGCACCCTGAGAGGGAGGTCAGTGGGGGAGCCCTGGGGGCCCTTGAAGTCGATTAAGGGCTACTCTGCATCTACACTGGCTTAAGTCGACTTAAAATTAGGTCTTATTAAGTTGACTTAGTTTTTCCTTAAGTCGACTTAAGGAACAGCTGAAGTTGACTTAACAAAACTCTAGTGTAGACACACCCTCTGAGTGGGGAGTGTTGGATGTTAAATAAACAAACAGGTTGTCCTGAGGTGGATTGGGTCAAACATTACGCTTTATTGCCTGCTCGTTCCACCTCGGTGCCTCGAGTGAGTGAGGAGGGGCAGCCTTACAACACTTTTATCCAGATCAGTATGGAAATACATACATGATTGACAACGTTCTATAAACCCTTTTATGGTTACATCAACATCTATTAAATGCACATTAATAATTATACGGTGCATATTATTGCCCCACCTCTGTTTATTATTGACAGGTTTGGCATATATTGCGCAGATGCTTTTCCTTCCAAACTCGTTATTTTCTACAAAAATCACTAAGTTCACATTCGTAGGGTGGGGCATAGTATTAGGGAGGGTAAGGGAAAGATAAGAAGTAATACTATTCCTTTACTACCAAACAAAGAGTAAAACAGTCCAGACCACATTCTTCATCCAGATGGCTGGAGGAAAACAGGAGAGAAAAAGATAACATGCTGTAACTATGCTACTTTCAAGGATACATGAATACAGATGCGCCCAAAAGCACCCCGTGACCTGTGGCTCAAGCCTGGCCTGTATTTTAGCATTAACTCTTGATCTTCCTACAGGAAGCAGGGGAGGCTGGGAGTTAGGACTCATAGGGTATGTCTACACTAGCCATTTAGGTCGACTTAAGGACCGTTAAGTCGACCTAAATTACTCCATGTCCACACTGGGCTTTCATTAAGTCGACTTAAGAATTCCATAAGCCGACTTAATGAAAGCTTAAGTCGACTTAATAACTACCCCTCCTTACGTCGACTTAAGCCTTAAGTCGCCTTTTAAGTCAACTTAAGGATGGTTTGGACGGGGAGTAATGCCAGTGTGGACTCCTATGTCCAATGTTAAGTCAACTTAATAAAGTCGTCTTAACTTTTTCAAGTATAGACATACCCATAGACTCTACGGTCAGATGGGACCAGTATGATCATCTAGTCTGACCTCCTGCACAATGCAGGCTGCAGATCCTCACCCACCCACTCCTGCAATAAGCCTCTCACAGAGTTAAGTTATTAAGTTATTTAAATCATGATTTAAAGACTTTCGGATACAGAGAGTCCACCAGCAAGTGAGCCATTCCCCATGCTACAGAGGAAGTCAACTCAAAAAGAGCCATTTTGTTAAGTCGACTTCAAGTCGACCTTATTAAGTCGACTTAACAAAGTTTACTTAACTTTTTCCAGTGTAGACATATCCTAAGTGCCTCAGATACACGGATGTCTTTAAAGGAGGCAAAGAGGAATAGTCTGCCAAAATGCAAGCCCCAGGCAGGACTGGTGCTATGCAGACTCCCAATGGCCTGACTGGAACTTTCTCCTAAATACCAATATTAAACTATGCCTCCCACTATTTTATAGATGAGGATGGCTATCGGGGGGCGGGGGGAGGGCTGTGTGACAAAGTGAAAATACTTTTGCGGGGTGGTTCTCCGAGTTCTGAGTTTCTCAGTTTCCCAATAAATTATGTATCTATTTCAGTGACGGGATCCATGTGTGTAATGTTTTCAGAAACGATGAGAGGGCGGGTGGGCCTTCCCCAGCCATATGTATGCAGACCAGCCAGGACCCACTGCCCTAGTTCAAGCATTTGCAATGGGTTATGGCAGGTGGAAACCAAGAAGAGTGGCCATCTTGCCTTCCAATGAGATAAAGGACTGTGGAGGGACAACAGAATAGCTTTGTGTGGGGTAGGGGAGTGACCGGATGCTAGGAAGGAAAAGCTAGTTCCAGATTTTGGGTTCAAAAGGAGCAGAGCCCAAGGATTGCACTCTCTGGCTCCTCAGATGGTCACTGCTGTAACTCCTAATTAAGCTGCTAGCAAAGTCTTCCTACACTGTGATCCTGAGATCTAACAAACCCTTCTGATGCCCACAGTGGCTATCCATCACTTCTGACTGCAAGGTCAGGAACCTCATCCTTTTCAGACATGGAAAGTTTCCTCTGATACCATCCAATCTGGTGGGTGGTGGGGGGGCGGGTGGGTGGAGGGGGATTCTAGCAAACTAGAAGACAGCTGTACTGGTGTGTGGAGACCAAAGGCTGGGGCACTGAATCACCGGAGACCTGAGTGGCTGTGTCCTGAATGATTAGAGGTTTATTTCAGGAATCAGTAGGTGAGGGTTTTTGGCCTATGTAGTGCAGGAGGTCAGACTAGATGATCATACTGGTTCCTTCTGACCTTTAAGTCTATGAATCTATGAGTAATTGTAGAAAACAGTTTCTGGGAAACAACATTACAGGGGGATCTGAGGTTGAACTGATGTATCTGGATGAAAGTGCCGGGCAGTGGGGGGGGGGGGGGGAAATGCAACAATTTGTCTGTTTCTGACATGTTGCCATGAATCACAGTCCAGCACTGGGTTACCATTGCTCTTCTTTAACATTCCAGACAGAGTAGTAACTCACAGTGCCTCGCTAGACTCAAGCAACAATTCCTCTGTGTACTGTGATTCCTCAGAATAACAACAGGTGCAACCCCATGTCCAGCTAGACAGTATGAATGCTCCAAAACTTTTTTGAATATCTCTGAGAAAGGTATCAGTTGGTCCATCCACCTCACTGCCCTGCATCCCCGAGTTGCCCTACCCTTCCCTGGTCAGAAGACTGAGCTGTGAATATGTTACCCCATTGGTGCTGAGAAGACACTCCAGCTTTTCTTAACTAAGCAGAGGTTTTCTAAACATCTCACTGAAACACAGTTTTAGTTAAGAATATAAAAGGGGTTTGTAACAGGGTCCGGCCTACAGCATTCGGTGGCCTCCTAGCCCTCAAGCAGGGCGAGGCACAAGTCCAGTGTCCGGTGGCCTCCCAGCCCTCAAGCAGGGCGAGGCACAAGTCCAGTGTTCGGTGGCCTCCTAGCCTTCAAGCAGGGCGAGACAGGCAAAGCCCCAGAGTCAGTAGCCCCCGGCCCTCAGGCAGGGCGAGACAGGCAAAGCCCCAGAGTCAGTAGCCCCCGGCCCTCAGGCAGGCAAGGCACCAGATTCAGTAGCCCCGGCCCTCAGGCAGGGCGGGGCAGGCACAACACCCAAACCTCTGTATGGGGTCGCTGAGGTTTGAGCATCAAGGGTGGCCAGGGAAAAGGGGTGAGGGAGGGGGACGCAGGCCCACCCACTCCACTGCGTCCCAGCCCAGGGCCCTATTCAGTGGCAGAGGCGTCTGCCACTGTGGTCAGCAGGGCTCCGGCCGAAACACGCTGACCCTCAGGAGCCCTGCCTTTCACCAGGCAGTGGCCTCCCGCCCTGGGCTGCTTCCTCCCTTCCCTGGCTTTGGGGTACCTGGGTCCAGGGGGTCGTCCTCCTGGTCCTCGGGGTAGATGGCTCTCGGGAGGCTGGTCAGGCCCTCTTCATCCGCCGGTGGCAGTTCCGGTAGCTCCTCCTCTAGGGGTAGTTCCTCTAGGTCACAGGGGGTCTCCGGCTTCTTGGCAGAGGGCAGCTCCTCCAGATCATAGGGATGGTCCCGGGCTATCTCCTCTCCCCAGCCCTCTGGGAGTTCTGACCAGGGTAACTCCTCCAGGTCCTCCCCTGGGGGATAATACTGCAGGGGCTCTCTCTCCCGGTTGTCCCAGGATTCGGGGGTTTTCCCTGGCGGGCTGGTAGGCTCTGCCCAGGGGGGTTGTTCGGGTGGTCGGTCCCTCCACTGCTGAGAAGGCTCCCTCAGTAGCCCGGTCCGCCTCCTAGAAATCCCCCTCTCTGGAGACCTGGTCCGTCTCTTTATACGGTACCCCCTTTCCTTAACTCCGCCCCTGGAGTTCCTATCCCCGCCCCACGTAGGGCTGTCTTCTGGCCAGTAGGCGGAGGGTGGGAGTCTTCTGGGGCTTGGCCCCCGGGCCTTTTGCCTCACCCTGCTACAGGGTTTATTAACTACAGAAAAATGGACAGTATGTGCCTTTAAGGTGCAGGCATAAGTGAACAGATAGAGCTACCAGTGTAAATGACTCCACTGACATGAGGAGCACAGTGAGAACATTGAAGACCAATATAATCTCTGGCTGACTAAACAACCCCATGCGCCAAAGGGTGTGATGTAGACAAATCTGAAGTGTTCCATTGTGACTCCTCTTGCTTGCAGGACAGACGGGAAAGGGGAAAGGACAAGGGCAGTAGCCTCTGTTTCTTATTTGATCTCTTCTAAGCAGGTGGCCAAGAGACACCTGACAGGAGTCCTGGCACATCCAACTGAGTCACCAGCTTAATCAGTCCTGCCCACGCAAGTTTTGAGTGATGGGCGTTGTATTGTAAATCCTCTGTTTACAGCTGCCTATGCTGCCAGACTCCTCCTGGGCAGGGGTACCTCCTCTGCTTTTACCACCAAACTTACAACATATTGTATTAAGAGCAAAATTATATACCAGGACACACATTAGGGAGACACATATCATGACAGTGATCTGACCATTAGTACATTATGACCATTCATTAGATATTGCACATGACCTGCCAAACATGACTGATTAAGGCTCTACAGAATGATCAGTGTGGAATATAGACTGTGTTGTTTGGGGCACAGTGTGTCAGAATGTTCCCTTCATGAATTTAAACTTAAACAACATCTGAACTCCATCATGGCTGCGCTAAATTTACTGTAAGAAGCAAAGACCTTGAAGAGCACATTGAGGAGGGGATATAGTCATCAATACTGGACAGAAACCCCTCTTTAGAGAAGCATCATTCTGCCCTTCTCTCTCTATGGACATGGGGTGTTTGTTTGCACACTTAAGTTTGTTAGACCCTGTAGAGTCAGATGTGCAGCTTATAAATTATAAATTATAATTGCAGTTTCTGATGGGTTAGGAAGACACATCCCTCAGCTGCAGAATATGCTTTCCAAACATATGTGCCTCGGCCGCATGGGGCAGGCAGGCAGGCCCGCGCACATGCCCCGGCCCTGAGCCTGCCTGCTTCGCCCTGGGGGCGGAGAGGTCCAGCCCAGAGGCCGGGCTCAGGTCGGCTCTGCCGCGGCAAAGCCACAGCCCCGGGGATCTGGTGGGGGCTGCCGGCCTGCGCGGGGGTCCCTCAGTGCTGCGCAGGGCTTGCGACGGCCGCTGTGCGGCCGTGCACCCCCGCAGCTTTGAGGGAACACTGGCGAAAAACATTCTTTACGCATATTGAATAACTTGGTTGCTAATACCAACACCTTTTTTATTTGTGGCCATAATGCTTATTGGTGTGGGAGTTGCTACCTAGGAGTTTTGTCCCCTCCCCTACAGGTACTGCCCCATGCCCCGTTTGGGCGCCCCCGGTGGCGTAGGGCCTTGCCAAGTAATCCAAGTCTTCCAGCTTCTTCAATCAGGACAGAAAGTCAGCATTGACCTGGTCCCTACCTGCTTGCTGCAAGACAGCAAAAGCTTTGGGCTGTAGGGCTAGATATCAGCGCGTGATTCTGCCGTTGGTGTTCTTCATCGAGTTCAATCATTACAGGAGAGCAAGATCAACAATCAGTACAAAATCTGCCCTGACGAGGTGATACCAGTGAGCATCAATGACTTACTTGATAGTAAGGGCCTCTCTTTCAATGACAGAATAATGTTGTTTGCAGGGAAATAACTTCCGGTTAATATAGAGCATAGGGTGGTCTTCCCGAATGATTTCCTGAGAAAGGAAGGCCCAAGGACTGTTTCTGAGTCATGTAGCTGGAGGATGACGTCCCACTTGGTGTCAGGACTGTACAATACACCTGACAGAGAAGAGTCTTGATGGACTGAAAGGCCTCCTCACACTCTGCGATCCAGCTGTATCATCATGAACTACCTTTAGTGAGGAAGTCTGTGAGTGGAGCTATAATGATGGTGAACTGAGGGATGAAGCTCCGTTACTGGCTGAGTAGGCCCAGAAACTGATGTATCTATGTTTTCCATGGTGGGTGGTGGACGGGCTTTCAAGGCCAGACTTCTTCTCAACTCAATGTGTAGCCAAGACAGGCCGTGTCTGACTGAGCAATTCAACATTTCTTGGGGATTTTGGTCAATCCAGTCTCTCACA
>VOCT01073408.1:0-15071 GCA_007922175.1 Pelusios castaneus
AAATCACTGTGATATGCAGGTGAGACACGATAGACGCGAGAGAAGACTATGAGAGGGCTCTTGTCAGAAGTTGTGTTCCAAATTGTGGATATCTTTCAGTGTAAAGTTCTTGAGGTCCTACGGGGTTGGTGTGCAGTAAAGAAACCAGAGCTCTTTATAAGAGGTGACTTGTTAATTCAGGTGGTTTGCATCTGGTGACAGTCAAGTGCTTTTTTTCTGTGAATTTTCAAATTATTTTTAGATACAGGTGCTTTAAGAACTCTTGTCTCTGTGAAATTGGAATTTGTTCTCGGAGAGTACTGCAGTTTCTTTCCTGCATGAATTTCAATTCGGTGATGCTAGTGGAGCTTTAGAGTTGTTGGGGGTATTTATTGACTATTAGTAGGGAAATACTGAGGCCATTTTTATAGTTTAGCATTACCGTTGTGAGGGAAGGCGAGTGCTGGTTTGACCAGATCTCCGTTTCTAGTCTTTGGTTTTAGTCCTGTACAGCAGAAATTGTGGTGGTGGCTGATCTTCTGCTGAGGTTAATAAGGGGTGGTGGTTCTTAGGTCTATTTTGCCTTCGATATTATAGGGGTCTACTTTGCGCGGATATGAATTGACAAGGGCCACTCTTCTTTCTGAAAGGCCACAGACAACAGTGACAGGCTCAGTTGCCTGTGAAGTTCCATAATGTACCATTTTGCCCAGTATCTGTTTGAAGCTATTGGGGTCATGGGCTCATGTTATTTATAGTTTACATGGCAGGGTCTCCTAACCGTTGGGCCACATTGGTGTGACAGTGCAAATTGGGTTGCAGCTTCTGGTAAATTTCTTTTAAAATTGCCTTTTATTCAGGTAAACATGAAAATTCTTACAATGGATATGTTCTGATTTTTTTGTATTAAATTCTATTTTATGCTTCATACCAGTTTCGTTTTGGTATGCCTCATACTAATGAAATGTCATCATGAGCAAAGAAAAGGAAGGTCAGGTGTGCGTATTTTCATCACTGGGTGAATCAGAGTATAGCTAGAGGTGCAGCAGAACAATTGTACCGATGCAGCTATGCTGCTGCAGATGCTTTGTGCCAGGGGTTGGCAACCCCCAAAGATGGCACACATGCATTCTGCGTGGCACTGCTCTGTACAGCTGCGAGCACCGCAGCTGCTTCCCCTGCTGGCTCCAATCCCCAGTGGGACATCATTTTTCTCCTGCTGAGGTGCTCAGAGGATTCGGTGGCATTTCAGTGGCGGGTTCCACCACCACTAAAGGTGACGGTGGTTTTTCAGTGGCGAGGATGTCATAGAATCCTAGGGCTGGAAGGGACCTCACGGGGTCATCTAGTCCAACCCCTGCTAAAAGCAGGGCCACTCCCACTAAATCACCCCAGCCAGGGCTTTGTCTAACCGGGCCTTAAATATCTCCAAAGATGAAGATTCCAACACCTCCCTAAGCAACCCATTCCAATGCTTCACCACCCTCCTAGTGAGAAAGCTTTTCCTAATATCCAACCTTGACCTCCCCAGCTGTAATTTGAAACCATTGCTCCTTGTTCTGTCCTCTGTTACCCTCGAGAACAACCTAGCTCCCTCCGCTGTGGAGCACCCCTACAAATAGTTGAAGGTTGCTATCAAATCCCCCCTCAGTCTTCTCTTCTGCAGACTAAATAAGCCAAGTTCCTTCAGTCTCTCCTCGTAAGTCATGTGCCCCAGCCCCCTAATCATTTTCGTTGCCCTCCGCTGGACTCTTTCTAATTTGTCCACATCCTTTCTGTAGTGGGGAGCCCAAACTGGACACAGTATTCGAGATGCGGCCTGACCAGTGTCGAATAGAGGGGAATTATCACCTGCCTCGATCTGCTGGCAACGCTCCACCTGATGCAGCCCAATGTGCCATTGGCCTTTTTGGCAAGCTAGGCTTCTTAGTTTGAAGCTGAGCATCTAGCTGGGTGGCAGTTTTGTCAGTCCCTGCTGTGTGTATGTTTTAGACTGATTCAATAACTGGCTAGTCAGGAAATGAGCCTGGAAGCCTGGCAGTAGTCCAGAGATAACCGTGACTTTGCAAACTTTCTGAGCTACAAACTGCGATATGCGGCCTTGGCTCTCCAGTGGTACTTTCCAAGTACTGATTCACATGCTGGAGGGAGAAGAGATCAAAAGACTTGAAGAGTTTTTAAGGAGATACAGCCCCTGAAGATGGAAAGACTGGCTTTGTGAGACAAGTAACGGGGAGGGGTGAATAGCACAGACATCCAGAATTTGGGCCATTGTTTCAAGGAAGCTCCGAGTCTCTGTCAAGGGAGGGCAAGCCTTTAGGGAGATATATAGGCTTTTTCTATTTAAAACCCTTTATGCTGTGTGGCTACTATTAAGATTAAACAATACTTCAAGAAGGCTTCTTTTTGACCACTGTCTTTGCCATGGTTCATAAGCTGTTGGAGGGGCTGTGGAGTCAGGGTCTTGGGGACTGGAGCCTCCACCCCAGACAGGGCGGAGTGGGGAAATGCGTCCAGGGGGAGGGAGCCTGGAGCTGCGGCATGTGGCTCTTGCGGCCCCAGGCCATGCTGGGGGGAGCCTGAGTGGTGCCGCGTGCCATGTTTGGCATGCGTGCCGAGGGTAAACAAACCCAGCTCTTTCAATCTTCCCTCATACGTCAAATGTTCCAGACCTCTAATCATTTTTGTTGCCCTTCTCTGGACTTTCTCCACATCCTTTTTGAAATGAGGTGCTGAAAACTGGACACAGTACTCAAGTTGAGGCCTAATCAGTGCAGAGTAGAGTGGAAGAATCACTTCTTGTGTCTTATTCACTATACTCCTGTTAATACTCCCCAGAATGGTGTTTGCTTTTTTTTGCACCAATATTACACTGCTGATGCTTATTTAGCTTGTGGTCCACTATTATACCCAGATCCCTTTCTGCAGTACTCCTTCCTAGGCAGTCATTGCCCATTTGGTACGTGTGCAGTGGGTGGTTCAACCCTAAGTGGAGTACTTGGCACTTATCCTTATTGACTTTCATTCTATTAATCTCAGACCATTTCACCAGTTTGTCCAAATCATTTTGAATTGTGATCCTATCCTTCAAAGTACTCACGACCCCTCCCAGCTTCGTATCATCTGCAAACTTTATAAGTTTGCTCTCAATGCCATCATCTAAGTCATTGATAAAAATGTTGAACAAAATCGGACCCCGGACAGATCCCTGCGGCTCCCCACTCGTTATGTCCTTCCAGCCTGAATGTGAACCATTGATGATTACTCTCTGGAAGCGGCTATCCAACCAGTTTTTCACCCATCTTATAGTAGCTCCATCTAGTTTGCACCTCCCCAGTTTATTAATGAGAATGAGATGTGAGACCATATCAAATACCTTACTAAAGTCTAGACATGCCACATCTACCACTTCCCCCTTTATCCAGAAGGCTCGTTACCACAACATAGAAAGCTATCAAGTTGATTTGACATGATTTGTATTTGACAAATCCATGCTGACTAGCCCTACGCACCTTATTCTCTTTTAGATGTTTGAAAAATCGACTCCTTAATTATCTGTTCCATTATTTTTTCCCAGAACAGACGTTAAACTGACTGGTCTATAATTCTCTGGATTGCTTTTATTTCCCTTTTTGTAGATGGGCACTATATTTGCACAGGTGAGTAACCTCCTCTTCCAGTCCTTTGGGACCTCACCCATCTTCCATGATTTTTCAAGATGATAGCTGCTGGCTCAGAAATCTCTTTAGTCAGCTCCTTGAGCACTCTAGGGTGCATATCATCAGGCCCCGGTGACTTGAAGATGTCTAACCTGTCCAAGTAGTTTTTAACTTGCTCTTTCCCTATTTTATCTTCTGACCCTATCTCGGTTCTGTTGCCCTCCTCTACATCAGATATCCAATCTCCATCAACCTTCTCAGTGAAGACTGAAACAAAGGAATTGTTTTACCCTCTTTGTTGAGTAAGGGTCCTACACTGTCCTTGGTTTTCCTCTTGTTTCTGATGTATTTGAAGTGTGTCTCTTTGTTACCCTTTATGCCTTCAGCTAATTTGATCTCTGTTTGTGCCTTGGCCTTTTTGATTTCTCCTCTTCATAATTGTGTTATTTGTTTATAGTCCTCCTTTGTAATTGGACCTAGTTTCCACTTTTTGTAGGACTTTCTTAATTTTTAAATTCTTGAAGGTCTCCTGGTTAAGCCAAGGTGGTCTCTTGCCATACTTCTTATCCTACCTACGCAGTGAAATGGTTAGCTCTTATGCTCCTAATAACATCTCTTTGAAAAACTGCCAGCTGTCTTTAGTTGTTTTTCCTCTTAGACATTCTGGTGTCCTTCCCATCAACTCCCTGAGTGTGCTGAAGTCTGCCTTCCTAAAATCCATTGGTTTTGGTTTTGTATTCTCTCTCCTAACATTTCTAAGAATCATGATCACTTCCACCTCAGTTACCTTCACCTTTCAAATTCTCGACCACTTGCAAATAAATGCAGCCGTTACACTAAATTTAGTACTACTTTTTGCTAACCAGGACGATACACTATTGGTATATTTATTTAAGTAGTTATATAGCTTAATATATATTTTATTTAGATATCTAGATATAGGTATATATTTAGATTCTTAATATTTTCATTTTTTAATATTAATTGTTTAATAAATCACATAATTTTAAATATGAAACTTGTTTTGATAAAGTTTATGTATCCAGCTTTTTTTAAAAAAATACTGGTTTTGTCCTCCAAACTGAGTGTTACACAGATTGTAAATTTTAAAAAAAAAGTATTATAAACTAATTTTGGTTGCCTTGTTCTTCAAGATTTTAGAATTAGTAGATCTCATCCTCATCTAGCTAGTTTTTATTTAGAAATTAGAAGCGCAAAACAAGCTTTATTGCTTTTTCAGCCTCCAGTTAATATAGCTCATTGAACGAACAAGTTGAATAACTGAAATTAAGAAAATATTTTCTTCTCACCTTAAGGAGACGCTACTGCTGTGCCAAACTGGTTTAGCACTTTGGTTCTAAGTGCTTATCCAGTGACTTCCTCCAATTTGGTGCCTGACTTTCTTTGAAACTTGGTGGCAAACATTGGCTGTTTAAAGTAGTTTAGTATCATGGGCTGCAAGTAGAGAATTATGGCTCAAAGTCTCAGGCTTGAAGGGGCTGCACTCAGAAGAAAGAGACTGGGTGTGCAGACTGACTCAAAAACCTTGTTCCAACATGGAAATCAGGCAATGTTAATCTTAATTTCTCCCCCCTCCAAGTCCAGTTGTGGGACCAGATACCCACATTCTCCTCTCTTCCCTCCTGAGACCACGAATCCAGAGGGAGAAACAGCTTGATGCTTGTCAGACTGGGCTTGTATGGAGTTTCCTGCACAGTGCCTCCTTCCTTTAGGGTGTGCCAGGAGTCGCCTCCCTCTCCCTGGCAGTCTCCTCTGTTTGTGAAAAGGGGAGCGAGCCATGCTCTGTCAGGTCCAGCAGTGCCCATTGGCAGCATCAGTTCTTCACAGATCATTAATTCTGTACATATTCTGGATTGCGCAGTGCCGCAGAATTCCTCTAGGAGTATAACGTGCAGAGAGAAAAGACTTTTCCTGCCAGCTCCACCACAAGGAATTCTTTTGCAGAAGTGGTGCTGCTACCCACAGCTGTTAGTGCACTCACAGCATTGAATCATTATGGTAAAATACCCTCTCTCTCACTCCTACAGCAAACTCCCTTCTTGGCAAATGCCCCGTCCATGGTGTGTGCACGCTAAAGATGGAGAAAAGAGCTTTGGTGGCTTTTTAAGGGGATCACTGCAGACAACTAGGACCAAAATTGGCAATTCTGCTCCCATTTTCCTCAGGCCAGGGTAGTAGAAGGTGGTCTCACTCCTGAGGGTAAAGAAGGGTGCAAGTGTCCACAGTAAAATGCAGCTCGCCCGTAGTATCTTGCCCACTACACCAGTGGTTTTCAAACTTACTTCCTCAGGACCCAGCTGAAAAAAATGATTTTTCCCTGCGACCCAGCAATCACATAGTTGAGCAATGCATTCCAGTCTTTTGGGGGCAGCTGCAGGGGGCACCGCGACCATGTACCTGAGGGTCTGCGAGCCAGTACTGAGTCCCGACCCTAAGTTTGAAAAGCACTGCTCTCCACTAACTTAAGAACTCCATGTCCTTAGCACGTAAATCAGTGTAATCAGCTCAACACAGTCGCAGCCTAGAAACTGTTTCTTAAACTGATCAGTGCTGCTTTTTCGAAGTCATCCCACAAAACTTCACACCAGCTGTTCGGTTAGTTCAAGTGTTCATGGCCACGCAGTACTAACACGAGCGGCATAGTGTGGATGTGCAAGAGCAGTTTAATTACTAGAGTGATCATAGGTTGACTTAATTTTGTAGTGTAGACTTGCCTTGAGTAAACTTCTCAGATCAGAAGAAGAGCTCCGGGTTAGGTCAAACGCTCATCTTTCTGACCAGCCGGAGTTGGTTCATTAAAAGATGTTACTTCACTTACCGTTTCTCTCCTCTTAAGGCAGGATTTTACAGTAAGAGAGCTATCGAGTATTAGTTAGCTCTAAGTTCAGTGAAGGCAAATAAGAAAGTATGTGAATTGTCCAGGATTGTGGATTAAGCAAACAAAGAGCTAAATAGCTAAATATTGACCCAAATTGTCAATAGGTTTTAAAGTGACCTCCCTCTGTGACTGAGCAGAAGCAGTTCCTAAAATTGTTTGCAGACTCTGAGAGGCTGTCACATAAAGATTAGAAACATGAATTCCTAGAGTTTAAATTTAAAAAAGATAAATAGATGTGCTCATTTAGTATAACCGCCTGTATAGAGCACAGGTCATAGCCCCCCCCCCCCCCAAATAATTCCTAGAGCAGACCTTTTAGAAAAACATCCTATTTTTATTTTAAGAAATGTCAGAGATGGGCAATTGAGAGTCTCAATAAATTGTTGGAATGGTTAATTACTCTCACCATTAAAAATTTCCCAGTCTGATTTTGTCCAACTTCCGGCCACTTGAGTGGTGTCATACTTTATCTGTTAGATTGTAGAGCCCATTGTTCAAGATTTGTTCCCCATGTAGGAGCTTCTAATTCTAGACTGTGATCAGGTCACCCCTTACTGTTCTCATTGTTGGGCCAAATTGAGCTCCTTGACTCTTGTTGTTTTCTAATCCTTTAATCATTCTTGTGGCTCTTCTGTGAACCAACATCCTTCTTGAATTGTGGGCACCAGAAATGGACACAATTCAAGTAACAATCACAGTAGTGGCACATAGACATAAAAGAACATCTTTATTCTTGCTCAAGAGTCCCATCTTAGGATCGCATTAGCTCTTTTGGCCACAGCATCCCACCGGAAGCTCATGTTCAGCTGATTGCCACCGTGATCTTCGTGTTTTTTCAGAGTCACTGCTTTCTAGGATACTGTAAGTATAGCCTACATTGGTTTAGAATGATAGTGATGATCTCCCTGACACATTATAGGAAGTCGCTATCGAAAAGGTTGAGAAACACTGGCTCAACCCCTTACTCAAAGCCAACTAAGCCATCCCAGCAAGGGCCTTGTCAAGCTGCACCTTTCCTCCACCTCCCGGGGGCTACTCCAGCCTCCTAGCGAAAAAGCTGTAAATATCCAAACTAGACTTCCCTCACTGCAACTTGAGACCATTTCTCCTAGTTCTGTCTTCTGCTACCACTGAACGCAGCCTGGCTCCGTCTTCCCTGGATCTCCCTTTCAGGTAGTTAAAGGCTGCTATCAAATCCCCCTTATTCTTTTCAGCAGACTAAACAAGCCGAGTTCCCTCAGCCGCTCCTCGTAAGTCATGTGCTACATCCCCTTAATCAGTTTTATTGTCCTCCTCTGGACTCTCCAGTTTGTCCACATCCTTTGTGTGTGTGTGCATGCGGGAGGCGGAGGGGACCAGTGGGCACAGTGCTCTGAATGAGGCCTTACCAGTGCCAAATAGAGGGGAATAAACACTTCCCGCAGTCTGCTGGCGGGGGTCATATTAATGTAGTCTTCTTGGCAGTAAAGGTACACTAACTCGTATCCAGTGTAACCCTCAGGTCCTTTTCTCCCAAATTGCTGCCTAGCCAGTCAATCCCCTGTCTATAGGAGTGTATGGGATTCTTCCATCCTAAGTGCACTATTCAACCCTTGTCCTTGTTCAGCCTCATCAGATTTCTTTTGGCCCAGTCCTCTTATTTGTCTAGGTCACTCTGTCCTATCCCTGCTCTCCAATGTATCTGCCACGCCCCTCAGCTTAGAGTCATCTGCAGACTTGATGAAGGTGCAATCTACCCCATCTTCCAGACAATTAGTGAAGATGTTGAACAGAATGGGCACCCGTACCGAGCCCTGGGGCACTCTGTTTGTAACTCGCTTCCAACTAGACATCGAACTGTCGATCACTACCTGTTGAGTCTGATCTAGCCACCTTATAGTCCATCCATCCAACCCATTCTTTAACTTGCTGATAAAAATATTGTGGGAGACAGTATCAGAAGCTTTGCTCCCGTCCACTGCTTTCCCTAAGTCCACAGAGTCTATCAGCTTATCATAGAAGGCCATCAAGTTGATCAGACATTATTTGCCCTTGGTGAATCCTTGCTGACTGTCCCTGATCACTTTTCTCTCTTCCAGGTACCTCAAAATGGATTAATCTGGAACATATTCCCATAATTTGTTCATTGGAATGTCATGTGGGACTGTCAAAAGCATTGCTAAAATCCAGCTCCGTCTATTGCTTCCCCTTGATCCAGTAACCCTATCAGAGCAGGAAATTTGAGATTTTATTCTTGACAAATCCACTTTGGCTATTACTTATTACCCTCAAGGTCCTTGAAAATTGGTAGTATGTTTCGGTATCTTTCCAGGTATCAAAGTCAGGCTGCCAGGGGCACTCAATACTGGCTACCAGAGCAGAGGCCAATTATTCCCACCCCACCCTGCCCCCCTGGCAGCTCAAATTTAGTCAAGGGTATTTCTAGGGAATGTCACAGGCTGTGAAATTTTGTTTATCGCCTCTGACTTGTCCATGACTTTTACTAAAAATACCCATGACTAAATCTTAACCTTACCATAAATACACTGTAGATTTTCACATCTTGGTGTTGGTGGGAGGCACTTTGACTTTAGAATTTACTTCCTGCTTTCACCCACTATAGGCAGAGTTTAGCTTTCTAGCTATTTACTGTTCATTGTGTGATGCGTCTCCCTGAATCTTATACTAAATTTGTACGCTTTTTGTACGCATTTTGGGAAAATGTCTTTGCTGTAGTTGGGAATTTCTGCATCTTCTCTTCCCCCTGATATATTTTGATAGTTCAGTGAAGCTGTGGTCTTTTGATACTGTCCAGTAGAAGTTGGACTAGTACACAAACACTAGTTCCCACCTAAATTGAATTATTCTTCCTATTTTGGGATTGAATTGTTTTGTAACCCTTTTACATTATCATCTTTGCCAATTTTTGCTCTTCTTTTCTTTTTCTTCCCAGGTTGAGACTGAACTGAAATTAATCTGTTGCGACATTCTGGATGTACTGGACAAACACCTCATTCCAGCAGCTAACACGGGCGAGTCCAAGGTTTTCTATTATAAAATGTAGGTGACTATTGGGGTTCGGGCAGGTGCCGTCATTGCAATTGGCATAAAATACTGAAGTGAATTCAGTAGTGATAAATATCCCAGATTAGTAGCAATGGAGATGAAAATTTGTTCTGGAAACATAGTCATCTTCACACTGTCCCACCAGTTTACCTTCCTGGTTGGCGTGTTGGCCACTAACGAGGTTCGATGTAAATCAGTTAACTGTTTGAAGGGTATCGTTTTAATAGTGGTGGCAGTGACTGCTGGAGTCCCACGAGAGGCCCCACACCACATTTATCACCCAGGTGTGGCTGGGAGGAGGGCAGCGTCCGGGACAGCTTGACTCTGACTGTGCAGGAGGGCCACAAGCCCACATAGCAACAGGACAGCTCTGGACTTGGCATCTACTGTCGCTCGGCCTCAGCGCCCTCCTCGGGAAGGGCAGCCGCTCTTCAGGCTCAGTTTCTGAGCTGGGGCCAAGCTCTGGACGCTGCTGTCTGACAGGCTGGCCAGCAGTCCCCACCCCTGCAGCCATTTGCAATTGGGATTTGAATAAAACCACAGGAAAGGCTTGGAAGGTATTAACGGTAAAACTAATAGGAAACAGTTAACTGTTTAATATTTTCATCAGTAGTTCAATGGCCACCTGCCAACCAGAAAAACGGCATTAAGATCACCAAACAGCACTCAGGTGGAAACACATTTTAATTATGCTCAAAATTGATCATGAGCAAGTGATAGAAAAGTGAAAAGCTTCATGCCCTATTCACAATCCACTGAATCATTCAGTACTTTCTGTAATGATTCAAAACTGGGTTAATTGAACATAATTGACTTTCTAGGTTAATTGCATACCTAGTTGAACAATGCCAACATTAGAATTGTCTAACTTTAATTTAAGCTCTTTGCACATACCCAGCACCATAAATGCTATTTGATAGACTTTTTTCTTAAATACTAGCTAACACTCTGCAGTTCTTTATCTTAGATAAGTCGTGTAGGACTGTTTCTTTTACACTTGGATTGTTGTAATGGTCTTCAACTTCATTTTTATGTGAACGTTAATAACGTCTCCAGTATTCCTACACTCTTCATTTTCTTTCCACAAATCCACATAGCCTTTCTCAATTGCACTTCTGGGTTGGAGGCAGCTTGCTGTGAACTTAGGTGGTTTACAAAAATCACCAGACTTCATTATTACTTTTTTTTATTTGTTTATACTTTTAGTTTTCATACATCTCCATGGATTGTCTGGCATGCCTACACACGTAACATTATGTAGTACTGGCTGAGGTAATATGAACTCAATGAGGTGGAGCATGACAGTGGAGTTATCAGCACATTACCGACAAAGTGCAAGCCTGATCTCTTCACTAGCTGTCCTCGTGGCCTCGTTTTAGTTGACTAGGAAGCCTGATAAAGTAAAATCCTGCACAGAAACCCTAAGGCCAGACGAGAAGTTGCCTAGTACTGCCCTTTGAACACCAGGAATGAAACCACCCCAAGGCAGACTCAGCCACTCCTCATAGAGTATGTAGGGCGATGACGTTATTCATGGCGTTAGAGGTAACTGCTGTCAGCATGGACACATGACTATTTATCCATCACCAAGAAGGAATCAAATACTGCAGTGTCGATGTGTGCTAGAGTGACAGAAGGGTTCTTCCACTGCTGTAGTAAATCTGCCTCCTTGAGAGGTGGGAGCTAGGTCTGCAAAAGAGATTTTTGTTGACCGAGTTGCATCTACAGTGGGGGTTGGATTGACCTAACAACATGGTACTGGGTGCAAAATTTTTCACACCCATGAATGGCATAGTTAGGTTAACCGAAGCATTACGTGTATAGATCAGGCCTCCGTGAATGATACTGACCAGTTAGGGATTTTACACTTTGTCATCTTAAGCATTTCACGATGCCTGTAAAAGGGTCCAGGATGGCTTCTCTTGTGGTTGAACTGTTTCTTCTTTCTGGACTACTAAATGATCTTAGTACTAGGTTTTCAGTTGCTTCAAAAAATGACGGAGACTTGCTTATTCACACTGTCCTTCTTAAACACATACCCTGTAGTTTCTAACCATACATCTCTGGTAGCTGCTCAGTGTCCCAATTTAGTAATACACAGTTCATTTTAAGATTTTTGTTTTTCCAACAGCTTGTGTGAAATCAGGAATTGCTGACTCTCTTGCACTCTTTCCCCTTTCAGGAAAGGGGACTACCACAGGTACCTGGCTGAGTTTGCCACCGGAAACGACAGGAAGGAGGCTGCAGAGAACAGCCTGGTGGCTTACAAAGCTGCTAGCGATATTGCAATGACAGAACTACCGCCAACACACCCCATTCGCCTCGGTCTTGCTCTCAACTTCTCTGTATTCTACTACGAAATTCTTAACTCCCCTGACCGTGCCTGCAGGTAAGCAGTGGCTTTGTCAAATATAAAACCACTTCCAGTGTCCCACATGCAATCTGTGCATTTCAATAATGGCACCTTTTGAGCAGTCTGCTGGGTTCCCTTTTTCCTGCTACTCGTGTTGAAAAGCTTTCGGATAAATTAATTACATAAAGACAGAAGAGAAGCCCTGAGACTTTACCCAGGGTTAGCCCTCCACTTTGTGTATCTTCTCATTCAAGACTTGTTAAGCATTCGAGGAGCATTCATTCATTTATTTGGGAGGAAAAAAATAAGTGACAAAGCTAAGAATGGTAAACTCTTCAGATTTGTAGAAACCTGAAGTTAACTCTTCAGGAGGAGTATTGAAAGCAATGACAATTTAATTACAGGTCATTACGTATATTTTGGAACTTTCTAATGAAGCAGGAAGCAGCGGATCTTTATTTGCAATGTACTGTAGGTGGGCCCACCTGGAGAGCCTTCCTGCACCAGGCAATGGCACAACCTGGATGCTTGCCTTAGTTCCTGTTTCAGAATCCCTTTTCCTGCTTAAACAGCCCTCCTTGGAGCCAGTTTAGGAGAAAAGTTTGTACAGAAGGTCCATTCCATCCAAGTCTTAGTCCATGTATCACCTCAATGCAAACAGTCGTTAACACACGAGGACCTCTGGACCTTCAGTGGGCTCCACACCTGGGCTCTGTCAGTTCCCTGTCCCTCTGCCAGGACAGCCACCCAGCCCGCTCTTCCCAGCAGGAATGCCCACAGCGTTCTTACGTGGGGACATTTCTCAGTGTCTATGGCTGCTCATTGTTACCCTGGGGCCAGCGATCTGGTCTGGTAAAGTTAGCAGATAACTTCTCTGCTGCTTCCCTGCATTCAGCGGTTGGCTTTGGCTTCGTGACTTAGATCCCTCTGCTCTCAGGGATGCCAACCAGCAAACCCTATGTGCTGCTCTTCTGCCTTCAGTCTGTTCCCAGGAGCCAGAAGCAGTTGCCTGGCTCTGGCAGCTCACCTGTCGCTTTCCCAGCTGACTCGAAGGGTGCTCTAAGTCAGCCCTCACACACCAGGTCTATTCTTAGGGCTCCGGTACCCTCTTTTTTAAGCTCAGTTGGAGTTAACTGAGGAGACATAGGAGCACTGGTCCTGCTGCCTTTCGAGGGCCAGTGTCACCATGGGCCACAACATACAAGTGACTTGGAAAGCCAGGGAGACTAAGGCTCCTAAGAACTTGGGTGCTTTTGAAAATGGGATCCAAAAGCTATAGGTGTCCTTTTGTTAACAGAGCTAGCTTTATGACCCAGTCTGTATTAACCCGGTGGCTCTTACACGTGTAGGTTGGCGAAAGCAGCGTTTGATGACGCCATTGCAGAGCTGGATACACTGAGTGAGGAAAGTTACAAAGACTCTACGCTCATCATGCAGTTGTTACGTGATAACCTGACACTATGGACTTCAGACATGCAGGGTGATGGTAAGTACACTTTGGCTCTAAAATGCTGTTCCACTTTTATCTCCTCCCATAATTGAGGGTAAACTAAAGGGGACCTGCAGGCTTGTGGTGTGGGATGGATTTGGACTTGTGCATTTTTTCTGTGCTTGTATTTCCATACAGCTGGCGGTAGTTAATTTCTGTCTTTCCCTTTTATGTTGGGAGATGATGGAAATGACATCTGTGTGTGTTGGGAACTTTTCTTCTCCCTCAAATGAAGAAAGAGGTGAAATGTTGACTCCTTAGATGAAGTTTTCTCTCCATTAAACTAAAATATTTGGTTTCAACAATTACCATTTGAGAACGGAAGTTATTCTTCACTTAATCAGATTTAATTTCTTTTGTGCTTGTGATGCCATCTTTCCAGTTGTCCACAATCTGCCTGAGCAAATATATATCTAGGCAGCCGGATTCATAGTGAATGACTTGGTTCCTGGATGAATAAGTGAATGTCAGTCGGAGTGGTGGTAGAGACTCATCTGGTGTTACTCTTCCCTAAGATATACTCAATGAATGCTCCACAGCACAGTGCTTGGGGGAAGAGCACTGATCACGTGGGGTAATTACAATCCAGTTTCTTTTCCGAAAAATTAGAGAGGTTTATGTTGGTATCCTAGCCAGATTCCATGTTTAATTAGTTGTCTGCAGTCTAATTTTAGCTGTTTTGCTCCTAGGATATGACAAGCTAGGTGAGGTAATATCTTCTAGAATAATTTCTGTTGTTGGAAGGTACAAACTTCTGAGCTAAAAAGAGCTCTCCATGTGTGGGGAAAGAAACAGAGTGTCTGAGCTAAATGCAGGTTGGGGCAGATTGTTAAAGCGAAGGGGTACTGAATGTTGGAGGTGGTCACTTGAAATGAAATGAAGGGAGCATTTGGGGTTAGCTGGTTCTCCGTAAAGGGGGACGTGGATGATTACGGGTTGCAGGTGGTGTGGTGTGTTACCAATTGTTTTAATAAACCGTAAGACCAGTGTCCCTGCTAATTCCATCTTTTCTTTTGTCAAGCAGAGTTATGAATTCAGTTTCCTAGGCTTTCCTTTCCGCAGGTTTGGCTGGAGGAGGGTTATTGAAAGATTAGATATGGAGTGATCACTGGTGATATTGGCTTGTCTTCTGTCACTTTTCTGTGCGAGTTGATTCAGGAATGTAGTGACTGTCTGCTTTCACCCCCATGGTTTTGTTGGGGCCTGCGATGCACTGGAAGAGGTTCGCCATATCTTGTGGTCAATAAGTGTAGGTTCCATGACCCTTGGGAGGTGTGCTGTTGGCACAGAGGTGGCCATGGCAGCAGTAGAGAGGTGTCTGCAGGTTTTACATCTATACTGGCAGGGTCTGGTCACTTTGAATTGATGTCTCTTGGTCTGTGGGGAACTTGCTTCTGATGATGTGTGGTGAGGATGGGGTTTGTTTGAAGGCCTGAAGAGACCAGGGAACCCTGCAGCACACCTTCAGGAGGAAAAGAGGAACTTGGACTCAGAACTCTGCTAGACACCAAAACCAAATATTTAACAGGGTCACTAGTTTTATGCCTCATTACAACAATTTGTAGCACACTGCACTGCCTACTATGCTTCATTGTACACATCACATACTTTATGAATAACAATCTAACTCCCAGTTTCCCACTTCCT
>VOCT01073443.1:0-16842 GCA_007922175.1 Pelusios castaneus
TGTTCTGACCCAGTCCGGCCCAGAAATTAAGAAACCCGGGGAATCCGAATTGGTGGCCGTGTTAGTCTTGGTCAGCAAAACAAACAAGGACTTCTTGTTTGTTTTGTAAATCTCTAGACTCACTTTCAGCCGGGATTGAATGAACAGGGCATGACAGTTCCCCGGAAAGGTCTGCAGTTTTAATAGGCTCAATTAGAAAGAAACAACATACTTCACACAGTCGATCAAAGGGCATTCACCATCTCCACAAACTATTCCAACAACCTGAGGAATTTACAGATGAGCAGCCTGAAGTCTGTGCAAGTGAAGAGAAATCCACTCAAAGCCTTGCAAAAACTCCTAGGGGCAGGAGCGAGAAAGGTTGTCATTAGCCCAACATTTGGAATGAAATGTTCCCAGCTGACGAACGGAGTTAGCTGAACAGTTGGGTACCCAGCTTCCTTTGGTGGATTTGAAATTCTTAAAGTGGACTACCTGGGCCAACTATAAATAGGAGTTGAAATTGTCCGAAATGGTTTTGTTTGGTGGTGAATTCAGATCAGTGGCACTCACATATCTGTATCTGCAAGTTGAATAGAAATGTCCTGAATTAGAAATGGTCACAAACATGACATAATATATCCTTCTGCACAAAAGGTATCCCAGTTCTTCAAATTCAGGCTTATTTTATTGCTACACTAAGAAAAAATGTAATCCGAAACTGAAACGTAATGGTGGTGAAAGGAACATTTATGAGAGAGAGAATTTGTGGTTGCTTGCTTGGTTGGTAAGATAGACAGGCAGGCAGACAGACAGACAGACAGAAACAGTGTTTTAAGGGTGGATGGCTATTGGAGAGAAAAGGATAGCCAGCAAGTATGCAAAAAAAACAAGGTAGAATGGGTGGATGGACAGAGGGATATATCCCTCTTGCTCTATTAATGATCTGTTAATAGCCTACTCAGGCAAATGGATAACAAAGCAAAGCTTCAAAGAGAAACTGCAGAATTAAAAGTCATATGCAGATTTGACACTATCAAATTAGGGCTGAATAAAGAGTATGTGTTTTTTTCCCCCATTACAACAGGTAATTTTGCTTCCCCCCTCCCTCCTATATGTTGTTCTCCATTGTTTAAATCCAAACACGTGCTTTGATTTGATGTAACAGTCTAACCTGATCCTATAACTTACACTCACTTGCATTTATTTTCCTCCCATTCTGTATGCTCCCCATCTTCAAGCGTCTGGTGAAGAGGGATTTTCTCCCACAAAAGCTCATGCAATAAATACATTTGTTAGTCTTTATAAGTGTCACCAGAGTCTATTCCTTGTATATTTTACAGTGACTCTCCACCACAGGGCAAATTCACCATCTCCAGAAACAACACCAATAGCCTGCTGTGTCTGCCAATGAGCAGCCTGGACGCAGAAGACACAGCCCTGTACGACTGTGCGAGAGACAGGGGTCAGAAACCCATTTTTGGTTAGCACAAAAGCCTTCTATGCAAACTTCTATTCTGTTCATTGCCACCAACCACTGCCCTAACAGAACTGTTTAGACAGAGATGGACATAAAGTTTCCAGGCCTTTCTCTAGGCTTCAGTCCTCTGAAAACATACGATGATCATGAAAAACCCAGTCTTGCTGCCATAACAGAGATGTCTTAGTCTCTGAGCAACAACCAATCAGAAATGTAACCTGCCGCTAGGAGTGTGGTGAAAGGCTGGAATGGGTTACCTCGGGATTCCGTGGAATCTTCATACTAAGCAAGTTTTAAGGCCCTGCTTAACAAAGCCCTGGTTGGGATGATTTAGTTGCGATAGGTCCTGCTTTAAGAAGCGGGTTGCACTAGATAACCTCTTGAGGTTCCTTCCAACCCTAATCTTCTGTGATTTAAGTTTTGGCCTTACTTAGCCTTCCGTCTTCCAAGCTGCTTTTCAAAACCTAATCAAATAACGAAGAAGGAAAAATTCAGGAGATATGATGGAAAAAGACATAGTGGAGTCTGGCCTAGAAGTTTGCACACCAGGACCTGATCACAAATGTACACATTAATAAGCAATGCTGAGTTGTGCTTCTGGTCTTGATTTATTATATAATAAAATATGGAAAAATTAAAGTCATAATTGTAATACATAAATATATGGGAGGGCAGAGTTCTGGGGTCTTTTTGTGCACCTGGAGTATTTTCAGGGTCACTTCTATAGATCTGGTGAGAAACACTGACCATGATTATTCAGGATTTAATGCTAAAATATGAAAAAGCCATTTTTGGTTGGGATTTTCAAAGGCATCAAGACAGTTTATGAAGCCAGATCCCGTCCTATTGCAGTGCAGTCTGAGCACCTTTCTCCTCTTCTCCGCTCTGGAAATCTGAGTTTAAGGTTTTTGCCCCAAACTACTAATTGACAGAGCTCCCAATTCAGAGTCCAGTGCCTTAACCAGAAAATACACCTTCATGGAGTGTGCCCTGTACAGAACCACCCGACAGATACCAAAATGGGGGTAGACTTATGGGACTTGTGCTATTCCTACATTCATTTCTAAACATCTGTTCAGGGCTGTCATGTGATGGCCTTTAGCACAGAGTGTACATTAAAAATCACTATGAAACGGTCTTCTCATACGGCCCTAATCTACCAGAAGATGTAGCAAACAAATGTCTCTTTCTGCAAGCAGTGTCCTATGGCAGAAAGAAAAGAGTTCTTCCAATTGTAGTTGTTCAGAGTCCCCTTCTCTTGCTGAGGGTCCATGTATTGGTCCAAGGCATCATGGTGTGTGGGTCCTGTCTTTCTTAAAAGAAATATTATTTCTGTTCCTCACTGGCATGTTGTGAGTTGAATGCAATAAAGGAGGTGAGGTGCTGAGACGCTGCGGTAGTGAGTGCTCTCAAAAGTCCCTGAAACAGACGGATGGCAAATATTATAGGGGTGGGGATGATCACAGTCAGTTACAGTGTCAAATGAAAGGCTCAATGAAGTCAAAGGAATTACTCCCACTGAGTGCTATGGGCTTTGGGGCAGGCCCAGAGCAAGAAGAAAGGACTTCTCCATGTTTCTGGGACCCCAATAAAAGAAAATGAAGTGCTCAGGGAAGGACTTTGTCTCTTTAAAGGAGTGGGATAGGCAAATAGGGGTGACAGCTTCCTGTTAGAGTCTCCCTGTCTGTCCCAGCAACACCCAGACAGACACACTGCAGCCCCGTTATCAGTGTGCTTACCAGCTACTCCACTGAGAACTTTCCCCTCCAGCCTCGGGGACAATGAGAATTTGACTTATTTTACTTTCCTTGTGGCTGCTCTGGAAGGTGTTTGCTCCACATAAATACCCTGGAGAAGGGGCACGCCTTACTGCTTTTCTGTAGGGATAGAAACGTATTTTGTGATATGCTTTTAATGTTATTCTCCTGTTAACTGAAGCAGAATGTGTTTCCTGTCACTAGTTCTCTCATGATTCTCTTTTTCTCTCCCCTTTCTCACAAGGCCACGGTCATAGATTGTTCTGATCCAGTCGGTCCAGAAAACAAGAAACCAGGAGAATCTACTCGACTGAAATGCGCCGTGAGTGGATTCACTGTCTCCCACTGGCCTATGTGTTGCTCAGACAGGAGCCTGGAAAAGGGTGGAGTGGCTGGTCAAATTTGACAAACCAGGACAGAGTGATTTTACCTCTGCTACAATAAAGTGAGATTTCACCGCCTCGAAGGACAGTTCTAATTTCTACCTACAAATGAACAGCCTGAGAGCTGAGGACACTGCCCTGTAATACTGTCAACAGAGTCTTGTGGCACTTTTAAAGACTAACAGATGTATTAATCGCATGAGCTTTCGTGGGAGAAAATCCCACTTCGTCTGACGAAGTGGGATTTTCTCCAACGAAAGCTCATGCGATTAATAAATCTGTTAGTCTTTAAAAGTGCCACAAGACTCTGTTGTCTTTCTACAATAGACTAACACGGCTACCCCTTTGGAATTTGACTGTATTACTGTGTGAAACACCCAGTGTGAGGAGAATCCAGTGTAAGATCAGAGAAAACCTCGCCTTGCAAAGGCTGGGGGAAAAATATTTCCTGGAGGTGGCGCTTTTGATCCACAGCAGAGAAAGACGCAAAGTGTTTCCCCCTCTCAACACCACAGACATCTGTCAGGGAAGAGACAGGAACTGCTGATTTCATCGGCCTCTGGGGAGGCAGGACCAGATGCTCAGTGGACTTGTTTAAACGAAGGAGCATTCAGGTGCATCCGCCCTCCCTCTCGTTGCTCCCCCTGACTCAGCATGATTTTTTCCTGAAATATTTGACTCCCTGTGATGAAGTGAAGATACTCTTGTAGTTTCTCTGGGTGCTGTTTAGGGTGCCTCAGTTTCTCCACATGTGTTACCGAGGTATATTGATGGTCTGACACAGATGTGCTATCAATTCAGAGACCACTGTGAATGGGCCTTCCCTAGTCACATGTAGGCAAACCTGGCAAGGACCGCACCCTTCCCCTCACCTCAACTCCAATCAGTTGTAACAAGTTGGAGCAGGTGAAGAATGGGGGCTGGTCACCTATCCTGAGAAGGAGACAAAGGACTGGGCGGGGCTAGGGCACAGGGCTGGGCGGATGTCTAAGGGAGGGAGGAAAAGGAAGTCCCCTTGAGGGTAAGTGGGGAGGGAACCCTGAGAATGGGGGTCCCCAGGTTGTTGCTGCTGTACCTTCTAATTCAGTGGTACCCCTTTTTGACTCCAGGACCACAAATACGTTTTTTACAACCATGAAGGGCCACTAGTCTATTTAATTAAAATTAAATTGAGTTTGAATTAATTAAACTCAAATTTGATTGTAATGGAAATCAATTAACATTTAATTTATTTTAATTAAATAGCCTGGTGGCCCCTCAGAGTTTTAAACATTATATTTGTGGCCCTTGACCCAAAAAGATTTTTTAAATATTTTTTTTTAAATTAAAAAGAGGGTTTGGGGGGGTTTTGGAGAGGGGTGGGAGGGGGATTTGTTTTAAAAGGGCTGGATTCCTAGGAACAAGAAGCACAGAGGGGAGGTGAGCAAGCTGTGTGTGGGACTCAATATGGTGCTGGTGGGGCACAAGCGACCATGGCCCGGCTCCTGGCTGTGCGCTGGGCCCTGACAGGGGGGCGAGCAGTCATGGCACACATCTGGCTGTCGTCCGGGACCGGGTGGGCAGGGGCAAATGGCCTGTCTCTGGGCTGTGCACTGGCAGCCGCGACCCGTCTTCCAACTGCACGCCAGATTGGGCTGGGGCGGTTGGCCATGGCCCGTCTCCCGAAGAGCGTCAGGGGAGCGTTTTTGGCACACAGGCCATGGGTTGGAATCCCTGTTCCAGTTAGTGTTCTAGGAAAATCTTTTTATGCTCTGAGTCTGAGAACTAATAAACCCTTCTGACTTTAACACTGGCTGGTAATGCCTCTGACTGGGACTGGGAAGGTGGGGTGTAAGGGGCATGGAGGGACACTTTGGGACCCAACAAGGCATTCTCCTAAACAGGGAGTTGCAAGGGGAGCAGAAGTATTTAAATCCTTTAGGGTCAGATGGAGGTGACAATTTCCCAGGTGTGGGGATAGCCCGGGCCTGGCAGACCCTCCAACAGCATTTTCGACTGTTCTGTCTGTGGCCAAGTGGAGTCAAAAGCACACAAGCATTGTGCAAATCTGTCACACTGTCTCCTTCTCTCCAAGAATGGAGAAGCTGAGCCCACGAGGGTAGATCAGTGACGGTGCCGAGCCCTGAGTGAAGATGATGGACTGGGGGGCGGGGTCACTAATCTGGTGGTGATCTTCACCCTCAGTCCATGGATAAATCTCTGCCAGTGAAATTCACATCTGCGTGGCAGGTTTATCAGAGGGGCTCATCGTTTTTCTCTCCCAGCTCACTAGAAGATATTTTCAACCCCATGCAGCAGTTAGAAGATTTCTCCCATCTGTTTACACACAGGCTGTGCCAGTTGGGTGGGATATAGGTTTGTTTTCATGGACACTCTTACAGCACCTTTAGAATAGGGGTACCTTGTTGTCTCTGTGCTTGTTCTGACTCCTGCCAACACACAGATTTGGGAAGAACTCCACTTGAGTCACAACAAGATTAATCTGATTGAGGAGCATTCCCAGGGCACAAGCAATCAACATTTTGAACTTTAGTCATCAGGACAAATGCGAGATATACAGGAAATCATTTCCCTTGTAAAAATAATTCCATTAATCCAACAAGAGGGGCCTCAAATATAAACCAATATTATGCACCAGATGCCTCTGCTTCACAGAAAAAGGGGAGTTTTTGAAGAAATGCAAACACTTGTTGGGTGCTGTGAAACACCGTCCCCTTTACAGTATGATGTTAGGTCAGAAATGGGCAAACTTTCTGGTCTGAGGGCCACACCCACTGCATAGTGGGCCAAATGCAGCAGCAGAGGGGCGGGGCGGTGTGGGAATGGTGGAAGGGTTAAGAAATAAATAAAATGAAAACCAAATCATATATATTAAATAAAAATAAGGATAATTAAATTATTGATTATAAAATTTAATAAACAATGAATATAAAGGGAAGTAATATAAAATCCCAAGGCAGCTGAGCCCTGGGGAAGAGCGACCTCTTAGCCCCAACCAGAAGGCTACTGGGCCTGCAGGACAAAAGGGCGGGTGGAGAACGCTTAGTAGCCACCGCTCCATCCAGGAGCCTCTGGGCCTGCGGTAGGGGCTGGGAGAGGAGAGAGACAGCCCTACTCTGGTCCCCCAGTCGGCCCAAGCTCCAGGTAGATGAAAGTCTCAGGCAGGCCAGATGCGATGGCGGTTGTACGGTGCCCATCTCTGCATTAATTGCTGCATTGGGGATTGGTCCAAGGCCTAATGAAGGCAGTACAAGGACTCAGTGCATTCACTGAAATGTTCTTTGCATCACTCCCAGGGTAAAATACATTTGTTTGTCTTAAGATAGATCTGTGTCTCCTCTGCACCCCTCAGCCCCCCAATCATTTCCCGTGCTACCGGAGCACTTTCTGGTGTTTATTGCATTCATCATGATCATACCTCAGTGAGGTAGAGGTGGGAAAGGCCCTTTTATTTTATACCCATTTCACAGCCTGAAAACTGAGGTACAGCACTGGGAATTGGACACCTTAGTCCTTTAGAAAATCCCGCTAGATCTGTCAATATAAGGTCAAGGAACAATCCGGCCCCAGAGAACCTGCCTCGGGTAACACAGGAGGTCGGGGAAAGAGCAGGAAATGAACCTGGGGTGGGCAAGCAGAGTCCTTGGTGAGCCATTTAACTCTGGCGTGATCCTTCCTCGCTTCCTGGAGGCGATTTTTATACCCGAAGCAGGTCAATCGGGATCTTTCAGCGTGTCCCAAGGGGAGAGGTATGCAAATGTGGGCAAAGATTGGTTCTTGTTTAAATCGGTCTCTCTCCCTGCCTAGGCTGCACCCGGGGAGGCAATTCACAGACCCCTTGGACAGTGCAGTTATCAGCGTTCCTCCGAGACATTTCCCCATTAGCCCCTGGAAAAATGAGACTTTGGCTCCTTTTCATTTTCCTTGCTGCGGCTTTGGAAGGTAGTTTCTCTTCACTCAATCTACTCCAGGGGGGCAGGGCTCACTGTATGACTGATACTGCGATGGCTGTATTTTAGGACACCGTTTTATTTTGCTGTCTTGCGCTTTTTATTGCAAATTCTGCTTCATGTGGCTCTTTGGTATCCTGGTGGTTTTTATTCATACATATGAACTTACCTCTTTTCCCTTCTCCCCAGGGGCCCACTCACAGGTCGTTCTGACCCAGTCGGGTCCAGCGCTGAAGAATCCCAGAGAGTCCTACAAACTGCAATGTGCCACCAGCGGGTTCACTCTTAGCAGCTACTGGATGGACTGGGTCAGACAGGAGCCAGGAAAAGGGCTGGAGTGGATCACTTACTATTACGGCGAGTCAAGCACCAAGTACTACGCCTCCTCCGTCCAGGGGCGATTCACAGCCTCTAAGGATAGCACCAATTTCTACCTGCAAATGACCAAACTCAAAGCAGAGGACACCGCCATGTATTACTGTGCGAGAGCCACGGTGAAGGGAAGCCGGTCTGGGCTCAGACAAAAACCTTCCCTGCAGTAACATCAGAAATGTGCACACAGCTGAGGGCGCTGGCCAACCGCACACTGCAGAGAACACGGCAATGGGAACAGCATGGAGAAAGTATCCCGCAATGCTGTAGTTTCATAAAATGTTTAATTCACTCACCCTGGAATTCCTTTGAGCATGAGGCACTGTGTTGTATAGCTTTATATTTAAGCACTCCCCATCTTTCCCCCACTCCATTACCTCTTTATAAATCAGTGGTATGTTCACATCCTGAATATTATACACAGAACTGGTCAATCCAGTACCCCAAAAGATGTATTAGAATTGTAGAAGGTACAGAAAGGGCCAACAGAAATAAGGAGGGGGTTTGAAACAGATTCCATATGAGGAGAGATTAATAAAAACGGGAGGTTTTGGCTTTCAAAAAGACATAGCCATGATAGAGATCTATAAAATTCTTACTGGGGTAGAGAAAGTAAACATATGTGTTATTTACCACTTATAACACCAAAAATGAGTGTTCACTATTAAAATTAATAAGCAGCAAGCTTAAAATTAACAAAAGAAAGCATTTCTTCACACAATGCACAGTCAACCTGTGGAACTCCTTGACACAGGATGTTGAAAATCCCAGCAAAGTTGAGAAAGAACCGGGTTAGTTCATGGAGGATAGGTCCATGAATGGCTATTACCCAGGATGGGTGGGCTTGCAACACCATGCTCTGAAGTGTCCCAAGCTTCTTTTTGCCAGAAGCTGGGAATGGATGATAGGAGATGGACAAATGGTGATTACTTGTTCTGTTCATGCCCTCTGAAGCACCTGACATTGGCAACTGTCAGAGGATGAGCAAATATTGGAACAGGTGTGACCCATGGTGGACCTTCTTGTGTTCTTATCATACAAACACACACAAATGCACATGCACAATAGTGGTGCAAACAGAAAAATATACGAACATATGTAGGTACATACAGGCAATCACTCCTACCCAAACACCACATAATTATACACATGGAGGAAAAATGCAAACAGAGATAAAAGCATAAGTGTACACAATCACAAAAACAACAGTCTAAACAAAATCCAAAACACAAACAAATAAATTCATACACATACTCTTAAAAATATACATATGTGCATAAAAACAAAACTGTTACACAAATACAGACACTAAATTCAATTACTGTGTGCCTCAATCATAAAGAGAATGCACAGAATTGTCATCTCAATAATATTCCTTAAATATGATGTCACATACTTATGCTAACTATAACTATTCTCACTGTGTACTGAGAACAGAATTTTACCCTGATGACTTCCGTGTAGAGAGCTAGTCTACTGCCTTTCCCTATACTTCAGTTGCCTTGCAGGTCTGCAGATGTTTGATGAAAGTGTTATCACTTCTTCCAGGGAAGTTCTATGTAACCTTGCACAAGTCGTTTAACCCCCTTTACACGATGGGAATGTGAGGAAGTGAGGAAACTCTTGGGATTTTCTCTTGTTGTTATGTGCTGTGCCTCAGTTTCCCATGCTTTCTGGTTCATGTATTCTGGTGGTGAGATCTGGGTTTGTGCTTTTTACAGGGACCACCGGAAGGTGGATGGGCCTTCCTCAGTCACACATAAGCAAACCTGACCAGGGCCCTTCACCTTCAGCCATCCAGTTTACCCAGGCTGTGACGAGTGAAGACCAAAGACAGTCTTTACCTAGCCAGGGAAAGAGACATAGGAAGGGGGAGGAGCTAGGAAAGGCATCCGGAGGTGACTGGGGAGGGAAGTGCAATGTCATGGCATGGGACTAAGGGAATGGGTACTCAGAGCATGGCTCCCTCCTTCCCAGTAGGTCCCGTCTGTAACTCCGAATCTATCTGCTATCCAAGTCTTTCTGCGCTGTGATGCTGAGTGCTAATAAACCCTTCTTTCCTCCACACTGAGTGAGAATCCCAGCTGACTGGAAGTGGGGTGCTGGGCCTTTGATCTGTGGAGTAGCTCCTCAGAACCCCCCCCCCCCCTCCTGGGAGGGAGCTCCCAAAGGGGAGTTCCAGGTGGAGCAGGGATCAGAATCTCTGAGGCTGGATTTGCCAGTTAGCCATACTGGGATGTGGAGACCCAGGCCAGACTGGAGCAGATTCCACCTTAGCAGAGTCCCGATCAGCAGAGCAGAGTGGACCAGAGCAAGATTCTTGAGAGGCTTCATCACAGAGGATTTTTTTTTAAATGGACAAGCTAGTTTGTGTTATATTAAGTGTTAAATTTAGGGTAAGGCTGTATCCTTATGGGTAGGGTTAAAATTGTACGTTATGTACTTTTTGTACTGTATGACTTTAGAAACCAAACATAAAACCTGTTCAATAAACCGTACATAATCCCGAGATGTACAAAAAGTATTTTCCCCAAAAACTCTGCGTTTATTTTATTACATTAGCGTTAATTACTTCAGAATATAAATGTAGGATTAGATTTAATATTTGAAGCCAGGGTCAAAATTTACATTTAGGGTCACACCTAAGATTTCTGTTAGGTTTAATGCATGCCTTAAGCATTCCGGTTAAGAATAAGTGTTCACCCGAGCGTTAAAATGTAGGAGGGTGAGGATCAGGTGTGAGAGTTAGGAAACGCATCTGATCTCCAGGAATCCAGATAGGAAATTCATTTACAATCCTGGTGCATGCCCGGCTGTGAGAAGGCAGGTCTATTACCTTCCCTCTCAACTTCCCACAAAGAGCCCGAGGTTGCGCTAGAAAATATTGCTCTCTTATTAAGAAGAGGATATGCAAATAAGGGTGATAATTTCCTATTTAAATATCTTCCCATCTCTGTCCAGTCTGCACCAAAGAGACAAACCTCAGCCACCTGTGTCTGTGTTGTGACCAGCCAAACCCCCTGAGAAATTTTCCCTCCATCTCCAGGGACAATGAGGCTCTGGTTATTTCTCGTTCTCGTTGCAGCAGCTCTGGAAGGTATTTTCACCTTTCCCATGCACAGGAGAGGCGGGGATTATTATGCCATTGCCCGAGTTACTAATGGTCCCGTAATATGTCTTGATTCCCAGGTGCCCGCTCCCAGGTGCAGCTGATGGAGTCCGGAGGGGATGTGAAGAAGCCCGGAGACTCTCTCCGCCTCTCCTGTAAAGCCTCCAGCTTCACCTTCAGCAGCTACTACATGAGCTGGGTCCGACAGGCTCCCGGGAAGGGTCTGGACTGGGTGGCCTGGATCTCCAGTAGTGGCAGCAGCACGAACTACGTTGACGCAGTGAAAGGGCGATTCACCATCTCCAGGGACAATGCCAACAACCTGCTGTATCTGCAGATGAGCGGCCTGAGGGCCGAGGACACCGCCCGCTATTACTGTGCGGGAGACACAGCGAGGGGAAGCCGGTCTGGGCTCAGACAAAAACCTCCCGCTGCGGTTACTGGAGAAGCCCCAGCTGGGCTGGCGCTGACAGTCCGCGCTGGGACTGGAGCTGATTTCCTCTGTTTGAAGCGGGGAATGAGTCGGCTTTTCTGCCACCTCCAGCCCCGCAGGCAGCAACGATACAGGGAGCGGGGTCCCCTTTGGGGAGGGGTGATTGACTCGGTCCCGATTGTTTTATTACACTTATTAATAGAGATTAGAAAGAAATGTTATCTGTATTAATCCAAATCCAAATATTCTCATGTTGCCCGCTCAGGTCCACAAACCCTGGCAGCTATAAAAGGGAACGAGGCTGATCCCCAAATCCCTATTTGGTCAGTGTCACAGAGCAGTGCAGGGTTTGTGTATTGTTTTGTACGTTTATTCGGCTCCCTGCCACTTGCCCTAACCATTGTCTCACTTCTACTTGCCTCATCAATGAACTGGTCTCCAGCCAGCTTGAAAACCTAACATCAGGTCATATTATGGAGCAAACCCAACCCCATCCATCCTTACCTTCTGTTTCTCATTCAGTGTAACTGTCTATTAACATTTATTACCAAACTATCTATGTATCTGTCTTTCTGTTATTCTACCCACCCACACACAGTCCTTTCCAAATTCATTCATCATCCATCCACCCCCCGTGTAGCCCAGCTCTCTCACTTACTTTAAGGGGTTGAGTTCAGCTGGCATTAAGTATGATCTGAGTGAAATTTACTATTAATACTTTGTCAAAGGTCTGACTCTCTAAGGTCTATCCCACCAACCTCCTGTGGTTGCAAGTCAGCGGGCAGAAGAGTGTATCACTGTCCCAGAGACGAAATCTGCTCACACACATGTAAAATGTCTCAGGCGCACCCTGGCGAAACATTTTCATTAGCTGAAGATTAACATGTTCCAAACTGCCTGAGGGATTTAGATGCATAATTTGGATTTCGAGCTCCATTTAATGGCTTTGAAATTCAGCCTAGCCAGCCAGGTTCTAGATGAGTTAGCTGTTTGGGGTCCCTTTGTTCGTCTGTTAATTCAGACCGCACAGAGAAAGACGTCTGTACAAGCAGAGCGATCTCAGCAGGACTTCGAATCCCACGTTCTAATCTAAACCTAGAAATGGTAGTCTGATCACCTGCATACCGCCTCTTCTGCAAGTTCAGCTAAACCCTTTCACTGCCACTATGACAAGAATGGCAGGGGAATCCTACATTGCCTGATAACAGAGGTGATAGACACATCAAAGAGAAAATGTGCATGTTTTTAGAGAGTAGAGAGGTTTTCCATCTATCAGTATAAACCCCGAGTCACTTTTAAAATCAAAATCAGCTTTCCACATAGATGCATCTTTTCTAGGTAACAAGAGACAAAAGAAACACTCAGAAATTAAACAAAGCTGAAGCCAGGTAGCTAGTCACATGGTGTCAGCAAAATGTCCTATATGAAGAATGGGACGAATTAAAATTGTTATTGAGAAAATGTTATAAAGGAACAGACAATAATAGGTTTAAACATAGGGAGTGACTGGGTATCCAAGTTCAGAGTACAGATCATTGAAAAGGAACATGTTACTGCATAGATGGAAAATACAACCATGACCTTCAGCATCTTGGATGGATGAAGTCAAAAGACTATAGGCTTGAGATACAAGGTTTAAGAAATTAAGAACATCACTTTATAGATATTACGGAAGGAATAGGAGGTGCAGATGAATGAAGGTAAAATGTGAACTCGGAACCAACCGAGAGGATTTTATCCTCCTCAGATCAATAAAGCTGGGATTTCACAGACACAAAATATAAATTGAGCCATTTAGGAGGCTTTGGAAATTGCACCTACATACACATTTCATGGAAGAAGAGGACTTATAACTTCTTCAGGCAGTTACTTCATTCCCTCCCCAATACTCAGAAGATATTAAATTTTGATAACCCAGTCTTTTCCTGAATCGGTTCATAAATTGCCTGGTAGTGACCTAGTTCCCTCCTATTATTCTGCTACTTTGGATTCTGGAGTCATCTATTTGCAAAAGCTGGTGAAGTTGAGGTTTATGCAAATACTTTAGCCATGACACATGCAAATGAAGGAGGAAAACTTCCCGTTAAAGGAGAGGACTCCATCCTGACTGAAAATCTGCCAGCAACCACACAATTTACTGTTCTTGCTCCACACGAGGTGTTTGGGAAGAATTAAGATGGCAGGCCTAGACTTCTTTGTGTTTTTGGCAGCTCTTTCAGATAAGTGGCAGCTCTTTCAGGTAAACAAAGAGCTAGCTCGTACGGAATACTGGAAGGATGGCTTTGTAGCTAAGAGAAGACTTCCACTCACTAATTCTGTCATCACATCCATTTTCTTTTATCTATGACTTGAAACCAGTCACTTAATGTGAAAAGTTACTTAAGGGGTCTGGATACCATACTCTGAGTAGGTGTCAAAATCCCTTAGGCATCTTGGAAAATCCCAGATGGAATCTCTGTGTAATTCAGCTTCCTTTCAGTAAAACCTGGATGAGTACATCCTTACCTCAGTGGGGTATTGTGTGAATAAATTCCTACATATGCAAAGAGTTCAGATAATTCTGTAGTGGCCAATGGAGGGGGCAATGGAAGGACCTGAAAAGTCAGGGAAATGGAGGGGGGGGAGGGAAAGAGAGAGAGAGAGATTAGGTACAGGTGTCGGCTCCCAAATCCAGCTGACCCAGCTTGGGGCAGAAATCAAGAAGACTGGGGAAACTGAAGCAGACATGAAAAACATCCGGTTACACTTTTACCAGTAATTATTAACTGAATTCTACAGCATCCTGGGGAAAGGACTGGAATGGATAGGATACATCACTCCCAGTAGTGGTAGCACTGGCTATGCCCCCAGGGGACATTCACCATCACCAGGAAGAACTTTATCAGCACAGCGTATCTACATGAGCAGCCTGAAAATGGATGACACAGTTATGTATTATTACTGTATTAAGCACACACACTGAGGCAAAGCCCTTCTATAGCAATTCAAAACTCCACACTCAGAGAATCCAGGTCTCCTCATAGACTCATAGACTTTAAAGTCAAAAGGGACCAGTACGAACATCTAGTCTGACCTCCTGCAAAATGCAGGCCTCAAGACCTCACCCACCCATTCCAGCAATAGGCCACCAACCTAGGACTGAGTTATTTACCTCCTTAAATCATGATTTAAGGACTTTAAGATACAGAGAATTCACCGGTACATGATCCATGCCCTGTGCTACAGGGGAAGCTGAAAAACCCCCAGAGCCCGGGCCAATCAGCCCTGGGGGAAAATTCCTTCCTGACCCCAAATATGGTGATCAGTTAAACTCTGAGCACGTGGGCAAGTCTCAACAGCCAGTTACCCAAGAAACAATTCTCTGTAATAACTCAGAACCCACCCCATGTACTCTTCCTTCTTAGGCCACTTGCATATCCACTAACCGGAGCCAAATATCAGTCACTTTCCAAAATAGGCTATCTGATCATATCATCCCCTCCATAAATTTATCAAGCTCAGTTTTGAAAGCAGTTATGGTTTTTGCTCCCACAACTCCCCTTGGAAGGCTATTCCAGAATTTTCCTCCTGTAATGGTGTGACAGGCTGCTCCCCAAATCCAGTCTGGTGTGCTGCTATGACCACTTGAACCCCGCTCCTGAACCCCAATTCACCCCGCTCTGCTGGGTGACCACTCACTCCTGAGTCAGTCCACACCAGCCACCAGCGTGTAATTGGTCCCAGGCAGTGGGTGTAAATCCACTAGCCACACAGGCGTTGGTCCCCAAGCAAGCACGCCCAGTCCCAGACACTACCCTGGGAGCCACTGCCCTACAGGGATTGGGACCCACTCCCAATCACCTTAGTCTCAAATCCGTCCACTTAACAAAGAAGTGGATTGTGCCCAGCCTCCCACATCCGCACCCTCTAAAGACCACACAGCTTTAGGTGAAACAACTACTAGTTTATTGATCAGAGTCTGATTTCAAGTGAGAACATGGCCAATCAAGGCAGAACCATACTATAAATGAGTCAGGAGTGACCACTATCAAATAAAAGGTATAAACCGCATGCTAATCTAACATCTCTACCTAAACTGACCTCAGAGTCCAAGATTATGCGCATGGTGTTCGGCTGTTTGATATTTTACAGCCATTCTCTGCCTGTTCTCAGGCAGGGCCCCGATCTTGCTTGAAGTTGGTTGCAAGATGGTGTCTTCTCCGGCTGAAAGCCTGCAGCTTCTTCCTTCTCACAGTCTCTGTGTCTTTGTTTTAACAAACTGCTCACAACCCCGGGGGGGCCGGGGGCCACGACGCCCCTGTCCTATTGTGAGATTCTCTTCGCTTCTACCTGAGCAGGGGAGGGCATTAGCATTCCCTTTGATGTGTAAATCTTCAGCCATTGTGCTAGAGACAGCCCTGAGAGTCTGAACCCTGTAACATGCTTCACATCTGTACATACATGTCGCAGCAGGGAACATGGCACCCTGGTAATCACGTGCCATATGTTCTGAGCATTCACAGAGGAACCTGGTATAGCGTAAATTGGCATCAAATAACACAATTATACTGCAAAACTGAACAGAAAAGTTATACAGGTCATGCCCTAGAGCTGCACGGATGTGCATCCTGTCACAAATGGTTAGAAACCTGCATCTAATTTCAAGCCTAAATTTCTTGATGGACAGTTTATAACCATTTGTTCTGGTGTCCACATTGGTGCTGTACTCAAATAATTCCTCTCCCTCCCTGATATTAATCCCTGGTTAAGGGTTACCTATGTGAATAGACTATGGGTAATTTTTCCGTCCACCCCAAGTCACTTAGGCTAAGTGAAAATTAAGGGATTTAGAAGTTTAAGTGCCTAAATCAGTTTTTCAAATGTGACCACCTTGATTAGTCTACAGAAGAGAAGAGTGAGGGGAGATTGGATTACAGCATTTCCTAGCAGCAGCCTGACTATCTGAAAGGAGGTTCCAGGGATGATGGAGCGAGGCTGTTCTCAGTGTTAGTAGAGGACAGAAGTGGTCCCAGTTGGAGCGGGGAAAGGTGTAGGTTGAATATTAGGAAAAAATATTTCCCTAGGAGGTCGGTGAAGCACTGGAGTGGGTTTCCTAGGGAGTTGGTGCAATCTCCATCCTTAGGCTATGTCTACACTAGGGAATTAAGGTCGACTTGAAGTCCTCACTGGACTATCTAAATCGACTTGTTTGCTCCAGGGAGAGCCAGCCCCGCATGGGGCTGGCTCTCCCAGGGGCAGCAAGCCCCTGAGCGGTCTGGGGGAGAAGGGAGCGAGAAGCTCCCTTCTGCCTCGGACCACTTGGCTCCCTTCTGCTCTGGACTTCCCACATCCAGGGCAGAAGGGAATCCTCCTAGCCTGGACTACTGGGGTCCCGGGGAC
>VOCT01073722.1:0-10771 GCA_007922175.1 Pelusios castaneus
AAAAAAAAAATCACAAAGCTTCTTGAAACATTTTTACTATAGTTCTTAGAACTTTACAAGGTATAATTTGTGCCATTCATTAAGGCAGTACATTTTCTCATGTAAATCTAAAAGTGCTAGGTGTAGAATCAGCTTAGTAAATACATTACTCTGGCTTCAGTCTTAATGACTAATAACTTTCCTCCCATGAGTCATGCTAAGTATGCCTAGAAGTCTTCACAGGATCAGAGAATGTCACGGTACAGGAGGAAGCGTGGGCCAAATTCTAGTCCATGTTTCAGCTACTCTGTACTGTTTGTGTGGCAGGACTGTAATAAGCCCCTTACGAAGTCCCACAGCAGAGTTTGTGTATGAAATACTGTGAGCCCTCTCTCACAGCCACCAGCACAAAGAGGTATCCCAAGAGGCTTCAATTGTATAGAGCAGCCTTGCATAGCTGCCCCAGTTAGCGAAGCCCAGGGCTACTCACTTTTTTTTTTTTCTAGGGGGTGTAGATTCTTGAGCACCCTACCCCTGGGGTTGTACAAAGATAGCTTAAGCTATACTTGCCTTCTCTTTCCCTGGTTCCTTGTGTTTACATGGGTTTATAAAGAACCTAGTACACTTTTAGCATTGTCAGTTAATAAATATTTCTTAAAATTCCTAAAATTCCTGCAAGTTATTAATTTGCAGCAGACAGGTTATAATTACCTAGTTCAGGTAATCCTGATCTAATGGTCATTTTTGATCATGGAGATCAGCTACTGATTTCCTAGAATAACTCCTCCAGTTGATTTCTGCAGTTTTGACAAGTTTCTTTCCCTCTCACTTTTGAATACAAATTTATTTTATTTGGATGTCTTAAGTGTTAGGTGTTTTGTTTATTTTGGGGGTTTTTTTTTTCCTTTTTGCTCTTGTGGCAACATTCCTCCCTGAATTTGCTTTCCCTTCCTCCTTCCTTTACTTTGTTCTAACAAATGCTTCCCTGTGATTTGAGCTGCTTGTGCCAGATCTTACAAGCAAAGCTGGAATGCAGAGGTGCTCCAGGAGTGGAAGCTGCCAGTACAGTGTATGGCATTGTTTATTTTGAATCTGAACTAACATTATGCAGACAAGTTCCAAAGGAGTAGCCATGTTAGTCTTTTTCAGCAAAACAAAGGAGTCCTGTGGCACTTTTAAAGACTAAAATTTATTTATCACACGAGCTTTCGTGGACACAATCCCACCTCAACAAATGCATTGGAAACCATTTTATGTCTCTAGTGAAGTGGGATTGTGCCCACAGAAGCATATGCAATACATTTTTGAGTCTTTAAAAGTGCCACAGGACTCTTTTTTTGTTTACCATCATGCTGTGACTTCCCCCAAAGGGAATGGTGTTTCTGGAGATCCCATACTTCCATTGAGACATAAATCCAGGTTCTTGCTGGTTGGTTTATTAAAAATACTATGCCTCATTTGGAAAGAGGAAACTGTTCCTTATGAAATAGTTGCTAAATTCTCACTAGGGTAATTGCCTTCATCTGTCTGTACCAAGCCTTGACAAATCCTAGGAGCCAGGTCACCATGGCACCTAAGATTTTGCCCCTGGCGCTTAAGTGTGCCAGGGCAAAGGGCCTCCACTGCACAGAGCATGCCAGGCTCCTGCTGCCCAAACGCTGCCGCGTCTCCCTCCCCTCTTCCCCCCGCTGAAAAAACCCACTGCCAGCAGCTCTTTCTGTGGCACATGGGAAGAGGGCGACATGATAGTGCTCTCCCGCTCCAGCGCTGCTGTTTCTCCCTCTTCCACCCCTCTCCCACCCATGCCCCCGAAAGAGCAGCCAGCAGTGGCTTTTTTCGGTGGTGGGGAAGGGGTTTTCTTTCAGCAGCAAATGCGGCACACTAAAGAACGCCCCCTAAACACACCCAACTGCCGAAAAAGCCACTTTTGGCTGTGCTGGGAGGGGCACAGTCATGGGGGAGAGACAGCAGCACTGGAGAGGAAGAGCGCTGCCATCTCTTCTCCCCTGCCACCCCACACCCTCTAAAGATGCTGGCAGTGGGTTACGGCTTTTCTTTGGCGGCAGGGGAGGGTCTGGCTGCCAAAAGGAGGCGAGGCTGCAGGGGTGGTGGGCTCCTTCTCTGCCGAATACCTAGGAGCACCTGAGTCTTTGGGCTGGTGCCGATGTGTCTGGCAGATTTGTCGAGGCTGGGCTCTACTCCCTTAGCATTTTGAACTGAATATAGTGAGCTCCTTCACTTCCTATCCTAGACTATTGATTGCATATGTCTGCTGCCTTCCCACTTACTGGTGGGCGAAGATATCCTTATGCTGTTTGTGGCTGACTGGGGAGTCTGACTTCAGTGTCATCCACCAATGCTGGGAGAATGTGCTCTCCTTTTGCAGTCTGCTGTGACCTTGGCATTTTTCAGGAGGCTACCCTGTGGTCATAACCCCAACAATCCCTCCGTGTCACAGGCAGCTCCAGCCGCTCATCCTAGTCCAAGGCAGCAAGCTCCTCTGGTGGCTCCTTCTCCTGCTGCAACCCAACTGAGCTAGATGTCTCACCTTCTATACTTCCTATCCTGCCCCTCTGCTTCCAGTGAGACAGGTGTAGTCTCCTGGCTCCGCTCACCAGGGGTTAAGATGTCCTTCCCTGTTGGTCTCTGACGGAAGCCAGACCCCCTCGTTACATTAAACAAAGATGTTTGCAGCCATCTCATCCTGGGATTTGCACTGGATCATCAGGAGCCTACACTGTTTTTCCACTAATCTTGGTTCTGAGTGACCTGCTAAAATGGCCTTCTGTAGCAGCCACATATCATCTAAACATACATTGTATAAAATAGAGAAGCAGGCTGGCTCTAGCTGACCAGCAACCTCATCCTCTCCCACTTCAGAAATGCCCAAATACTAAGGCAGTAGTGGAAATCTTGCACTTGGCACATACATGTTCCCTCCTCAATAGCAGAAGTATGCCACCACGTTCCTATGTGCTAACCCACCAAATGGTGCAGGCTCAACTAAGGTAGCAAGAGGGCCCAAGTATAATTTTTTCAGGCCCAGTACAAATTTGTAACACAGGCCCCCTCCCACACATGGGGGTTGCAGCCTGAGCCAGTCCCCCAGCGGCCTCTGGGCCCCAGTGAAGTATACCCAGAGGGTTTTTTTGTGATGGTACTCAGAAGTACTGAGAACCAGCCCCTTTTTTTCCCCCCACAGTGATGCAGCCCCAATTCCCTAGCCCAGTAGTGGCACCTTATTATTATTATTATTTTTTTTTAACAAAAAAATGCACTGAGTATACTCTTTTTTTCCCCACTCATGTGGGGACCCTGGGTGGCAGCACAGATTTCAAGCCAGCACTCAGAAAATGTGTGGTAACAATCTAACTCCAACTGCCTGATCCACAAAGAAGCAAGGAAGGTGAAGTAATGTCTGTCTTAGACCAATTTCTGCTGGTAAAAGAGGCAAGCTTTCAAGTTACACGCATCCTCTTCAAGAACTCTGCATAGCTCAAAAGCTTCTCTCTTTCACCAACAGAAGTTGGTCCAATAACAGATTTTACCTCATCCATCTAGTCTCTCTAACATCCTGGAATCAACATAGGTTCAATTGACACTTTTAAGCAATTATTTCCTTGCTGGTATAGGAAGTGAGGGGGAAAAAAAATCTTAGTATCGTCCTAGAAGCTGCAAACCAGATACTCCCTCATACACTGCCATATTGTCAGTATATTTTCAGTAATTTTTGTCTACCAAACACCCAAATACTCTGTTTTTGTTTTGTTTTTTTCTTCTCCAGTACATTCTAAGTGGAACACACACACAGTACTGTCTCTTCCTCATTCTCTTCCAATTACATATGTCCATCTCATGTGCTTGTAAGGAACCAACTGCCATAGCTACATATGGACCCTGAGAGAGAAATCTTGGAGACAAATCCATAATCTTGTACGTACAATGAGGTGTTTACCCCACGAATGCCATGAAACTGTTGGTAAAGGCCTGAGAAGCCAATTAACCAGCTTGAGTGCAGCTGGGGGGGGGCAGTCCTACTCAGAGAGAGAAAGTCTGGTTGAGGGGATGGAGAGAGAAAGGGCTGTGGTGTTTTCCTATAAAGAGCTGGGTGAGCCCAACTGAAGAGTCCTACAGGAGAAAAGGTAGAGAGTTACCTTTATCTGGGAAGCTGCCTGAAAGAAAGCTGAGAAAGACAGGAGAGCCCATGGGCTTCTCCAAGGGTGAATTGGAATCCTGACTGGAGACAGATGTCCTGAGGACTCAGACTGTAATGTAAAGTCAGAAGAGACCATCATGATCATCTACTCAGACCTCCTGCACAACACAGAGCACACAACCTCACCCACCCACTCCTGTAATGGACCCCCTAATCACTAGCTGAGTTACCAAAGACTTCAAATCATGCTTTAAAGCCTTTAAGTTACAGAGAAACCACCATGTACACTAATTGAAACCTGCAAGTGACTTGTGCCCCCAGGTTATAAGGGAAGGCAAAAAAAATCCTCCCATTCTCCGCCACTCTGATCTAAGGAAAAATTCTTTCCTGATCCTAAGTATGATGATCAGTTAGATCTTGAACATTTCAACAAGACACAGCAGCCAGACATGTGGGAAAGAATTTTCTGAAGTAAAGAGACCTCCCAAACCACTGTCCCATCACCAGCCATGGGAAATGTTTGCTGCTAGCAGTCATAGATCAGCTACATGCCATGGCAGGCTGTTTTATCATACCATCCCATTCATAAACTTCTCAAGCTCAATCTTAAAGCCAGTTAGGTTTTTTTGCCATCACTGTTAACCTTGGAATGCTTCATCCTTCTGATGGTTAGAAACCTTGGTCAAATTTCAAACTTACCGACTCTTAGCTTAGCTTACCTGAATGCCTCGCTGAGAGAAAGAATGCACCAGGCTCTGGGTTTTGGGGTTGATTGAGGCACAGGAGCCTGTGGTTAAGCAGGAAGGCTAGCACAACAGAGACATGCCTGTGATGAGGTGGCTACCAGCTGGTTTTGTATATACAACAAAAGACCCATGGCACCTTAAAGGCTAACGAATTTCTTCAGGCATAAGTTTTCATGAGCTGCACTCCACTTCGTCAAATGCATGATGTGGAAACTATAGTCAGTAGGTATATATACACTTGCAAGGGTGAAAAAAACATTACAATGGGGAGGGCAAATGCTAACAGAGTCAATTCAGTTAGGACAGATGAGGCCCAGTCACAACAGCTGAAGGTTGAGGAACTGTGATCAGGAACTTACTTTTCATAATGAGATAACCATTCCAAGTCCCTATTCAGACCCAATCTGATTGTGTCAAGTTTGCAAATGAGTTCCAGATCTGCAGTTTCACACTGAAGTCTGTTTCTGAAGTTCCTTTGTTGAAGTACGGCAACTTGCAAGTCTGCTACAGAGTGTCCAGGGAGACTAAAGTGCTCACCTACTGGTTTATGAATGTTACCATTTTTGTTATCTGATTTGTGTCCATTTATTCTTTGCATAGGGACAGTCTAGTTTGGCCAATGTACATGGAAGAGGGGCATTGCTGGCACATGATGGCATTTATTACATTAGCAGATGTGCGGGTGAATGCGCTCCTGATGGTGTGTGGCTGATGTGAGCAGGCCCATTGCTGGTGTTTCTGGAGGCAATGTATGGGCAGAGTTAGCAATGGGGTTTGTTGCAGGGATAAGTTCCTGGGTTAGTGTTCTTGTTGTATGGTGTCCGGTTGCTGATGAGTATTTGCTTCAGGTTGGAGGGCTGTCTGTAAGCAAGGATTGGCCTGCCTCTCAAGGCTTGAGAGAGTGAGGGATCATCTTCTAGGATAGGTTGTAGATCCTTAATGACGTGTTGGAGAGATTTTAGCTGAGGCTGTAGGTGATAGCAGTGGTGTTCTGTTGTTTGCTTCGTTGGGTCTGTCCTGTCGTAGGTGATTTCTGGGAACCCATCTGGTTTTGCATATATTTTGGTTGGACTTTGGTAAAGACTCTGTGGCCCAGGAAAGGGGCAAGACTGAGAGTAGTGATCTGGCTGGAAGGCCAAGGACACATCTACAGCCAGAGTAGACCAAAAGAAAATGGGGGAAACAAGCCAAATTCAACACCATGTCCAGCCAGGAGGGAGTGTGTTGGGGCAGCAACTTTGCTACAACATTGTACAACATTTTTGGTGTGTGCACCAATATCTGTACAAGCTGCTGCACTGAAGTAATAAATCACTGCCTCTGTGCTTGACTCCACAAGTTATTAAAAACGAGTATTCTTGCAGTGGGAAAATAAAGGTATTTTTTCCCTTCCTGCCAAGAGCAAATATTTTGAGTGAAATTTTGCTGTTGACTTCAATTGGATGGGATTTCTTCCAGCGTGCATTTTCAGATATTGCAATACATGGTAAGAAATACAGGGACTATGGAACCATTGACGCTCTTTCTTCCCAGCCCAGGCTTTATAAGCAATCTTCACTATCTGCATGTTGTTATTTATATAGTGCTGTAGCTGTGTGTGGGAATGTACATCCCATAGCAAACCTAAGCTAATAGAACATAGCCGTCTTCTCTGTCAGGAAAATCTAGAACATGGCTAATCCTTCTTTTCGTTGATTTTTCTCTCAGTTTTCACGAAGGGTTATTGTGCGTCAAAGCCCCATGCACTAGCTCAAGTCTCACACAACCATTATGGTTATTCCTAGCATTTATATTCAAATATCTGGTGTAGACACCAGCAGGGCTGAATTAGCACAGGGCTACAGGAGCTGCAGCCCCAGGCTAAACGGGAGCCCTGCTGCCCGGCAAAAATTTGGCCCTGGCCTGAAGCACAGCATGGGCCTGTGCTGGCTGGGCCCCCACAGCTGAAGCTGAACAGACCAGCAGTCTGGGAGCGGGGTGGGAGCACCGTGGACAGCAGCCTCTGCCCCAAGAAGGCGCTCTGCACTGGACCCCATCTCTGAGCACCGGTCCACCCCACACCCACGGACGGCCAGCACCATGAGCTGCCCAGCGTCGCTGGTAGTCTGCCAGATGGCCTCAGGGCCAGCACGGTCGAGTGCCACCACACGTCACTTCACCCTGTTCCCAGACTGACTGCAGCAGCACCTTGTTTTGTTTTGCTAAGATTTAAGTCAATAGAACAGGGATAATTAATTACAACCTAAGGAGTGGATTTACCCATTCTAGATAGGAATAGAACACTTTATAAACAGGAGAAAAATGAGCCTTTTCTCCAGCTAACTTCTAAAGTTCTCCCTACAATCTTTATTGGTGTGGAGCTGCTTATTATCAACTATTTCATAAGCTCCTCATCCAAAATAAATTTATTTCATTTGGTTGTTAGCCCTACATCTCTGATCTCTTCTCTTACATTCTTCCTTTTCCACCACCCTCCCACCACTTTCATTATTTTTTGCCACCTTGACATCCCCTTCATCACTTCCTTCCAGGCCTTCCTCCACAAAATGCCCTGTTCATTCTGATTCACCAATCCTCACCTTCCTTAATGCTCACCATGTCCAAAGGTAGTGACTCAAACATATATATCAACTCGAAGTCATTGCTTCCTTTGGGCTTCCTAATGTATCTTCAAGCCTCCAGGGGCACAATTAATCTATTTGGCATCCCATACAGCACCAAGTGCATCACCAGTGCTTAATTAAATTATAATGTGTGATGGGATGAAAAACATACCAGGAACATTCTCTCTAGCTGTGCTGTAAAAACTGTAGCTTTGAAAGTTCAAGCAGACACCTCCAGCAGTGTCTGTGAGAAGCAAAATGCAATTGCAATGGAGAAAAAAAAATAATCCGCCTGTTACAAAAATCTTTCATGGTCAGTGACTAATATAAAGGCATTTCTTATTTTGTGAATGATTTGTGATTGGAACTAAAATCCTGTAGTTTATCTAACTTATAAAGATAATATCAAGGCCTCTCCAGCTCTTAGACGTCCAAGGCTTTTAGGACCAAAATGCTATTTGTTGCTGTGGTGTACTGAAAGTTCTGTTAAAACTGTAGGGTGTTAGTTCACTTTAAATACCAGAAGGTTTTTCTTAGTCCTGCTTGCAGGCTAGCACAGTGGCTCTAGAGAAGTGTGTGAACTGGGCCCAGCAGACAACTTATAAAGTAGGCTGATTCGGGTCTCTCTTTTAGGGAGCAACCCGCTTTCTTGCTCTCTGTTCTGGGGTTTTTGTATGTTACTGTGTATTCTCAGAAATAATGTAAGTTATTTTGCAACATTTCAGCAAAAGTATTTTTTTAAATCTAACTTCTCTGTGTGTATGCCATAATCATAACAAGTGCCTGAGTCACTATCTTATCCTAGTTACCACAACACAGTGAAACAAAACTACCCAAAATCTACAATACTGAGTAGATCAAGTATATTAGGTGTCAATAAGGAAAATGCTAGAGGGTTACAATCACCATTCCAAAGAAGACAGGTATTAATTCTCAATATTCTCTACTAGTGTTAGACTGCATTGTATAGGTTTAAGCAGAATGGTCATTCTATGGCAAACTACGGAGAAGAGAGACATCTAGTGGTAACACATGAATTTATAAACAGAGTCCTGTGGCACTTTTAAAGACTAACAGATTTATTTATCACATGAGCTTTCATGGGAGAAAATCCCCCTTTGAAGATGGGAAACTTACAGAATGTGAGGAAATTAAATGCTGGGAAGTGTATGACAGAGGATCGGGTCAGGCTGTAACAGCAAATCAAAATAGATGTTAGGATTCAAACACTGGGGAACAGCACATAGAGGAAGGTGAGGTCAAATCAGCTGTTGTAATGAGAAAAAAAAACCATAGTCCCTATTTAACCCCAAGGCAATTGAGTCGAATTTGCATATAAATTCAAGTTCTGCAGTTTCTCTTTGAAGCTGTGATTTGTTATTCATCTGTTTCAGCACAGCTATTAACAGGTCATCAATGGAATGAGCAGGGAGATTGAAGTGTTCCCCTATTGGTTTTTTAGTGTGGCAATTCCTGATGTCAGATTTGTGTCCATTTATTCTTTTGCGCAGAGACTGTCAATTTAGTGTGTCTACACTTAAACTTGAAATCGACTTAAAGGGGAACTTAAAAAGTCGACTTAGAGCATCCACTCTGGATGCCTAGGTTGACTTCCACGGGCTTAGGGGGACCTAGGGCAGGTCCACGGGGGCAGGAGGGCACCCCTTGCCCAATGCCAGGGGGCTCAGCCTTTGCCCCATTGTACCTGGGTACAATGGGGCAAAGGGGGACAGGGACCATGGCAGGGCATAGGGGTAGAGTGGGCAGGGCTCTGCCCTGTCCTGTGGGGGGGGCATGCCAGGCTCCCCTGTGCCCCCCCTGGCAGGAAGGGCATTGGTCTAGCCCTGGGGTAGCCCTAAGTCAACTTAAGCCTTAGGTCTAATTGAAAGGTGGTGTTATAAAGTTGACTTAATTGTAATTAAGTTGACTTTATTTTCCTTAAGTCGACTTAAGCAAGCTGCTTAAGTCAATTTAAGGAAACTGTAGTGTAGACACAGGGTAAACTAAGTCGACTTAAGCAAGCTTAAGTCGACTTAATTGACCAGTGTAGACGCAGCCATATAGGCAGTCATGAAGGGTATGTTCCCTGAGCTTCTGCTGGAGGGATTGGCAACCTATGACACATGTGCCAAAGGAAGGATTTTGAGCAGCCATGTTGCTCCTGACGCCAAGCAGGACTACACAGCAGCCACTTCCTCCTTCCAGCCCCACCTCTTTCCCAAGTGCGCTGGGGCCTAAGCTGTGCCCTGCTGGCCAGAGCTGTGCCACTCCCAGACCCAAAGAGGGCTGTGTGGTGAGCACCAATGGATGCACCATCTTTCCAGCCCCACCCCTCTCCCAAGTGGGTCCCCCTGGTGCCCTGGCCAGAGTCAGCACAAACAGGCAGGGAAGGGTTCCTGGTCCCTGACTGCCCATCGTCCCTGTGGCTACTGGATGTGCACAGCACTGAGCCATGTGGTGGCTGCTCCCCTCCTCCCAGGGCACCTCCCAGGGCTACATGGGAGAGAGGTGGCCTTTGAGGATGTCAGCCAGGGTTGGCTCCTGAGGAGAGCTTGGTTGGTGCTCTCCCAGGTGCACCACTGCCGTGGTGGGGGGAGGCGGTTGGGGAAGTAGGAAACAGGCCCCCAGACTCCTCCCCACCACCACCTCTGCCACCAAACCCAGTACCCCCTGGCCAGTGTCTCGGGCTCTGCACTGCGATTTTCACCCATGCTATAGAGACCTGCGGAGTATATGTAGGCATAGCCTAGGAATTTATCTCAAATTAAGCTATTACAGTGCTTGTGGCCAAAGCCCGTAAGTGGGAGTTCAAGGACAGGGGTTTTCTTTCCACCTTTGATACCAATTTGTTCTGAATTTCTGTTCCCCATCTTTAAAATGTAGATTATAATAATTCCCTACCTGCCTGAAAAGAAGGGTTTTTAGGCTAATAAATTTGTCAATCACTTTGAAATCCTCAGACCACAAGGGCTATGTCTACACTTGCTACAATTAGTTTGAATTAGTTAGTTCTAACTAATTAATTCAAACTAATTTTAGTTAGTTCGAATTAGAACTAACTTTTTCTAGTTTGAATTAAGCTAACTAAGCAAATGCCATTCATGGCACTTGCTTAGTTCAAATTAGCGATCCCCATTCATTTCAACGGCTGGTTAGTTCGAACTAAGAAATTAGTTCGAATTAACATGGCCACATTGGCTAATTTGAACTAGTTAAATTCCAAAGGGGTAGCCGTGTTAGTCTATTGTAGAAAGACAACAGAGTCCTGTGGCACTTTTAAAGACTAA
>VOCT01073857.1:0-17997 GCA_007922175.1 Pelusios castaneus
GGATTTTCTCCCACGAAAGCTCATGCGATAAATAAATCTGTTAGTCTTTAAAAGTGCCACAGGACTCTGTTGTCTAATATTTAGTAAGTAAAGGAAGGTTTTAAGTGATTATAAATCAGAATAATATGAGCCAGATTGATCAGGAAGAAATAAAACAAATCTCACATTTAACTCTTCACTAGCCTTACAGTCTTTAATGGTTAATCTTACCATACAAGCTGACTGATTCCTTCATACAGGCCCATGCAATCCCATACCACCCCCTATGGACAGTCTGCCAGTTGCATGTTTTGTTTCTTAGATGGATTCCAAGGAAGAGCTCCAGAGGAAGAAAAATGACCCTGTTTTTAACATGTTTCCTCTTCACCCCCTGAAGTCAGGTGATCAGCCATATCTAGCAATGGGATTGGTTTCCTCCACTGGAGTGAAATGAGTATCACCTTAAGAGGTGCTCAGTCCAGTCTATTTTTCCTATTTGTATACGTCCTTAAGCCATCAACCCTCGCTTTGTTTTGTGTTTGCCTGGATCTCTTCAAAACATCTGTGACACACATTTGGAAATATTACACGCCAGAGTTTCATAACTATGCATGTGACATTGTAAGACGCATACTACATAACAGTAATGTTCAGTAGGTCATGAGCATTCCAAAAACACCTTATATGATGTATTTGTTTTGGATAGTACACATTTACACTGTAAGAGTGAACAAGAATGATACACGATCACACTGCCCAGTGTATTTACGGTACAGCGTATCAAAGTTTCAGCTTCTGGTGATTAACTCTGCCAACCAGAAAATGCAGAAGCAACAGTAGAATTTGGAAACTCTCATTTCAGTACTCATGGAAATTGAATATGAATTCCCAGGCAAATTGGGAGATATAGGAAAGTTTGCCTGGATGTAGCAGAATACAAATATGATTCCATGCCTTGATTGGGGCCCAGTAATTTAACTATGGTTCTGTCTGAAGTCTATGATTTGGATTTCAGAAATATGGAGAAAAGGGGTGGGTGAATCAGTAAATTAGCCTGGAGCCTTTCAGAAGAGTGTGTCCAACCCACTTGCCTGTCCTGCAAAACACTTTTGTTCCGACGTAATGAAGTTTCATTTAAAAAACAAAAAAAACCCTCCTCAGTTCTCAAAACACTTCTTGTGTTGTTGACTTAATTTACTCTGCGTCTACACTACAATTTCCTTAAATCAACTTAAGCTGCTCCATAAGTCGACTTAAGGAAATTTTAAGTCGACTTTATAAAACCTAGTTTAAAGTCGATTTACTGGCTAAGTCGACTTTATTAAGTTGACTTAGCCAGTGTAGACGCGGATTAGCCCTAAGTCAACTTTAAGCCGACTTAAAGGGCCCCAGGGCTCCCCACTGCTCTCCCTGCCCACAGCCCTGCCCATCCCACTCCTATACTCTGTCCCTGTCCTGCTCAGCCCCCATTGTACCCTGGTACAATGGGGCAAATTCTGAGCCCCCTGGCACTTTGAAAGGGGTGCCCCCCCACCATGGACCATTCCCAGGTCCATCTAGCCCCTAGAAGTCGACTTAGGCATCCAGTGTGGATGCTCTAAGTCGATTTGGCAAGGTCTACTTTAAGTCGATCTAATTTTATAATGTGGACATGCTAAGTCGACTTAACAAAGTCAACTTAAAGTCGATTTTGTTAAGTCGACTTAGCAAAGTTGAATTATTTGGCCAAGTGTAGACGTAGCCTTAGACACTTTCCTCTACAGTTAAATTGGTATTTAGTGGGCCAAAAAGAATATTGAGTTTCAAGTCAATAAAGCTCACAATAAAGAGATGAAGTGGGTTGCAGCCCATGAAAGCTTATGCCCAAAGAAATTTGTTAGTTTTTAAGATGCCACAGGAGTTTCATTATTTTTCTATATACAGACTAACATGGCTACCCCTTTTGAGTAAAGAGAAGCAAATCCTGGTAGGGTGGTAACAGTCGATTAATGTTTCAATACAATACAGGGATGTTACTCTATGAGCTATTTTCAATCACATGTGGTTTCTACATGAATAATTTGGTCACCTTTGCCTTTTCACAACTGGTTTGTATATAGGTAACCTACAATTTTTAATAATTATATTTTTATTAGAAATATAGTTCAAATACACATGACCATTTAGAACAGTCTTACCAAGATAATATAAAGAAAAAGGTAGTTGTAGAAGTTCTAAAACTACATTCCAGGATCTGCATAAACAGATGAGAAGATCTCAGATGATTTACTGCTAGAGCGGAGTCATCTTAGCTGTGCATGCATTAGATAGATATGAGTCAGACACATGCATTAGATTAAAAAAACCCAAGAGTCTGATGGCACTTTTAAAGGCTAACAAATTTATATGTCACATAAGCTTTCATGGGAGAAAATCCCACTTCATCAGATGATTGAAGATGGGAACTTACATGCATTATATAGACAGTCACTGGTTGAAGTCAGAGATTTCATAAAGAGTTTATTTAACTAGCTTAAATCTGCATCTCATAAAGCAAGCAAGTTCAAGTGCGCAACAAAGCATAACTGTGGAAATGAGAGACGGTAGTATAGGTATGAATCCTATGCAGAGAGACTGGAAGCATGCATGGTTAGATGACAAACCTTGTGATACACGGTGATAATATCCAAAGGGGTAGCTGTGTTCGTCTAATTCAGCAAAACAAACAAGGAGTCCTGTGGCACTTTTAAAGACTAACACATTTATTTATCGAAGTGGTATTTTCTCCCATGAAAGCTTATAAGATAAATAAATTTGTTAGTCTTTAAAAGTGCCGCAGGACTCCTTGTTTGATACAGTGATAATAGAAGGGTCCGCTAAGATGGCTTTTTCAAATATATGATCAGTGTTCTCTCTATCCCTTCTTTTTGGACACATTTCTAGTGATTTTCTTCTTGTCAGTTTTCCCTCTAATACAAATTAGAAATTGTCTGATGAGCCCATATTTTACTCTTTAGTTCTGAAAATAAAACACAGCTGAGATCTCACAGTATTTAAGCTGCATACACTGGACTCCCTAAGCAGTTAGGACCACCCTGCAAAACACAGAAGAACACATAAAAATATTTGAAATATTAAGATTAGACACTCTCTGTCCCTCTCTTCCACATAACCTAGATGCACACAGACTTGAAGTGAACTGATTCCCCAAACCTCGATGGAATATGCCAGAGCTATATTACAAAGTTCTCTCGGCACAGCTGTTCCAGTTATGAGTGTGATAAAAACACACTCTTGACAGATATGTTTTTGACAGGAAAGCTCCCATATAAAGACAACTATATCTGGAAAAGAGTCCTTTTGACAATATAGCTTGTATCATTTGGGAAGGATTTTTGCCTATATCAACAAAATATTTCCTTGTTTTTGTATATTAATATTTCAAATATTTGTATTTTCCTTTACATGGTTCAGCTGCTATAGCTATACTGGCAAACCCTTCCTAGTGTAGCCTATCATAATACGTGTCCTGATCTTTACAGATGGGGGACAGTCCCGTCCCTCCCCTCACCCCCCAGTGAAGCCAACAAGAAGACTGTGTTTGTCACATCAGAAGATCAGCCCCACAGTTCTTACTTCAGCATCCAACAGACCCTTCACTACACAGCATGTGAAGATCTTTAATGTTGTCCAGGAGGCAAAATGCTGCAGAAAGTTCTATCTGCATTAAATACCCTGGTGTCTTTGAGGAGTGGAACCTGTTAATGGGTTTCCCGTTACTTGATTCCACACAATGTTCAGCCTAGAAGCTTTTCCTTGAGAACAGCAGACACAATTTTTGGTGAATCTGTTTGGTTTTCACCCCGTACACAATGGGGTTCATCATGGGAGGAAAGAGTAGGTAAAAATTGGCCATCAGGACGTGTATGTAAGGGGCAACTTGATGGCCAAATCTGTGAATTACTGAGGTTAAAACCACAGGGGTGTAAAACATCAAGATGGCACAAAGATGGGAAATACAAGTGCCGAAAGCCTTCAGTTGCTCTTCCTTGGATGCCAGACTTAATACAGTCCTCAGGATCTTGACATATGACAGAGTGATGAGCATCAGATCCACCACTACAATGGAGAGAGAGATAATAATCCCATAGATGTCACCAAACATCGTGTTGGCACAGACCAGCTTCAGCACTGCCATGTGTTCACAGTAGCAATGGGAGATGATGTGGGACCGGCAGAAGGGCAGCCTACTGAGGAGGAAGGGCAGAGGGATGACAGTGAGAACAGCCCGGGTCAAAGCCATCAACCCAATCTTTGCTATCACTGAGTTGGTCAGGATGGTGGCGTACCTCAAGGGGTTGCAGATGGCCACGTACCTGTCAAAGGCCATGGCCACCAGAACACCAGACTCCATGTTCGCAAAAGAGTGAAGGAAAAACATCTGCACTAGACAGGCAGTAAAGCTGATCTCCCTGGAATTAAACCAGAAGATGCTCAGTGTTTTCGGCATGGTGTTTACAGATAAAACCAGGTCAATGGTGGCCAGCATGGCGAGGAAATAGAACATGGGCTTGTGGAGAGAGGGCTCTGTCTTGATAACATACACAAGGGTGCAGTTCCCTAGAAGGGCCACAGTGAACACTGAGCAGAAGGGGATGGAGATCCAGAGGTGCATGGCTTCCAGCCCCGGGATGCCAATCAGGAAGAACACTGATGGACCAGAGCCTGTGTTGTTGGAAACTGGCAGGTTTTCTTGTGGCATCATTTGCAAGTCTTACAGTGGTGTCTTTCCTTTCAATAGAACACAACACATGAAATAAACAGACCTCGTTAATTAGATGCATACTTGGAGCCAGTCAGACCTAAATTATGTTAATCACACCCAAATGTCATTAAAATCAGTGGAAATCATTCATTTGACATCAATAAAGTTTCTATTGGAGTGTTTCCTCCCCTCCCGCCCCCAACCTTTACTTTAAAAGACTTGCTAATTGTTAAATAAGAGAGGGCAGGTGTAGGAGATTAAAGGTAGTGCTAGAGAAACAGCCTGGCCTGAGCCACAGGTTAATATGGTGACAGGGTTACTATGGGCAGGTCTTGCTTCTCTGTAAGTGAAATTCCAGTTAAAATGTTTTATCTTTCCTTCTCTCCTCTGTGTTTAATACTTGCCCAAAAAATGTACCTTGAAGTATATTATCTTCCTTGTCCTGCATGTGATCCTTGGCAGAAAAGTATTTATCATCTTTCTTCCCCTTCTCCTGCCTTACTAAATTCTTGGTCAATAATTTGTAGGCACTGTTGTTACAAAATAATAACATGTTGTAAAGTAAAGCACCTGAGTACCACTGACTTCCTTAGAAAAATTCAATCCATTGGTGGTCTTCCAGAAAACACCATCCTGGCTACTATGGATATAGAACTATCATTTAAAAACAAAAAACAAATAAAACATTGCTTGGGTGTTAATATAAACAAAAAGAGTCTTTGGGGTGTTGTCGTGAATACAACCTTTTACATATTTTTTCAGAATAAAATAATAGTAATACCACCCCTCCTTGCTCAGTTGGGGCATTGAGGAGGAATCAGTCAGCCATAAAGGGCAATGTTCAACCCAATCCACCTCTGGGACTATCTGTTTTCTTCTAACACCAAAAAAAGAGATGGAGTTTCAGCAATCCCTGAAGTTTAACACATTTTAGGGCTGAAGATTCTAATGACATGGCTCCTCCAGAATCAGATTGCTACTAACATCCTTCCCTTTTAGCTCATAGCTCAATTACACCTGTTGATCACAGCAGTGTTCATATCATTGAATTGCTGGAGCCCGTTGCTGCACTGGGGAATGGTTCTGGCAGTGGGGAAACATCAGGACACTAAATGCTAGACATGGGATCTGTATGGGTGTGCAAACAGCTATGAACATAAGAACATAAGAACATAAGAAAGGCCGTACTGGGTCAGACCAGAGGTCCATCTAGACCAGTATCTGTCTACCGACAGTGGACAGTGCCCAGGTGCCCCAGAGGGAGTGAACCTAACAGGCAATGATCAAGTGATCACTCTCCTGCCATCCGTCTCCATCCTCTGATAAACAGAGGTTAGGGACACCATTCTTAACCCCTTTCTGGCTAATAGCCATTTATGGACTTAGCCACCATGAACTTATCCAGTTCCCTTTTAAATATTGTTATAGTCCCAGCCTTCACAACCTCCTCAGGTAAGGAGTTCCACAAGTTGACTGTGCGTTGTGTGAAGAAGAACTTCCTTTTATTTGTTTTGAACCTGCTACCTATCAGTTTCATTTGGTGACCCCTGGTTCTTGTATTATGGGAGTATTTAAACAACTTTTCCTTGTCCACTTTTTCCACATCAGTCATAATTTTATATACTTCTATCATGTCCCCCCTCAGTCTCCTCTTTTCCAAGCTGAAGAGGCCCAGCCTTTTCAATCGTTCCTCATACGAGGCACTCTCCAAACCCCTAATCATTTTAGTTGCCCTTTTCTGAACCTTTTCTAGTGCTAGAATATCTTTTTTGAGATGAGGAGACCACATCTGTACACAGTATTCGAGATGTGGGCGTACCATGGATTTATATAAGGGCAATAATACATTTGCAGTCTTATTTTCTATCCCCTTTTTAATGATCCCTAACATCCTGTTTGCTTTTTTGACCGCCTCCGCACACTGTACGGACATCTTCAGAGAAGGGTGGGTGTATATCTTAAAGTATATCTTATGGAGGGTGTATATCTTAAAGTTCTGGCATGCCTACGCTCTACTCACCTACGCAGTGCGGCACCATCTACCCTTCTATTTTAACCCCTTCTTGCTACGCATGCAGAGCCTGCATTCTACTGGTTGCCATAAAAGTAGACATATCTTCAGTTTCAGGTGCAAAGAGGGAAAAAATTACAAGATTCAGCAACCCAGATTTATCCAAGGTTATAGAAAATAACTTAGTCATTTCATTAACTGGTAAAGTATTGTGATCAAATAATTATAGATTCATGGATGTTAAAGGAAGAAGGGACCATTATGATCATCTACTCTGGCATTTTGACTATCAGAAGCCTCAGAGTTTCAACACTGGATTTTTCTATCAAGCCCATAACTTCAGTTTGACTTATATCATATTGTATTCAGGGCCTTCCATGTATTCAATCAAGTTCCAAAGGAGTAGCCATGTTAATCTATTGCAGAGAAACAAACAGAGTCTTGTGGCAATTTAAAGACTAACAGATTTATTTATCTCATGAGCTTTCATGGGAGAAAATCCCACTTTAGCATCTGACGAAGTGGGATTTTCTCCCACAAAAGCTCATGCGATAAATAAATCTGTTAGTGTTTAAAAGTGCCACAGGATTCTGTTGTTTTCCTGCAATAGACTAAGACGGCTACCCCTTTGGAACTTGGTAGGTAGATAGAGCTTCCTTTGTCTCTGGCTATAAACCACTTATTCTAGATCTTGTCATTTTTTACCAACCCTTTCAATTTGTCAATAAACTTTTTTGAATTGTGCATACCCCAAGGCATGTCTAGCCTTTCTAAATAGTCCTGAAACATGAAATTTTTCATGTGAGACCAATTAGCAAGCAATTGAAATCATTCTATAGGAGTCCCCTGCCCCAACCATTATTTGCCACTCGGACAAACTTCAAGTTATGACCAAAGACTGTCACCACAGATTTCAGATTAGTCTTTAAAAGTGCCACAAGACTCTGTTGTCTTTCTACAATAGACTAACACGGCTACCCCTTTGGAATTCTAAATCACAGAGAGGATGGTAGAACAGCCCCAGGCTTCCTATCAACAGCAGAAAGATTCGCTAGTAACAGCATACACACATTCCTCCACACCATAATCCCTCTTGATGACACAGACACACAGCAACGATGATGCTTTTATATAAGGGTAGAGAACTAAAGATGGTTGTGTAACTCTAACATCCCTGATTTTTTTTATACTCAGTAGTTTCTTGGCCTAGATTTCTTTTTCCTTTTTGATAGAATTAAATAGTTAATTTCTATATGACCAACTTCACTGTTCTCTCACTTACCTGGGTGTAAAACACGAATAATTTGGTTTTGCATCAGGGTGGTTTACAGTAGATTTAACCCTAAGTTTTCCATTTGCTTCAAAAGTCTCCTATTTAAAAAGATCCTTGATTAATTTGAAAACAACGACCCCAGCTCACTTGAACTCTGTGTCTTCATCATCCTCAGCGAATGGTACAGTCATACACAAATAACATGATGCTCCACTCAGCTGGAATAAGCGGGGAAAGAGTATTCATACCTTCTAATGACTCCTTGCTGACTCTACTCCATAAGATTCAGAGCATTGGGCCATTATATCAGTACATTTGTGGTGGAGCCTAGGGACTAATAGCAAGTGATGAATGTAAATTAACCCTTGTCTTTCCTTCTGAATGACTGTAAATATCCACATCTACATCGAAAAATGTGAGCCAAACCTATCACTGGGCACATCCATGTCTGGGCCATATTGTACATGTCCACAGAAAACGGGTGCAAATCCCTGTAAATGATTTGTGCAGCAGCCTATTTACATATCTCAGTTGATCACGTATAAAAGTATATGCACACTGTGCAGACATCACTGGGTAGGTTTGAAATTGAATAAGAAAAAAACTGGAGATTAGATTTATGGACTACGAGGTCAGAAGGGACCAATATGATCATCTAATTTGACCTCCTACACAATGCAGGCCACAAAACTTTGCCCACCTACTCCTGCAATAAACCTCTAATCTATGATTGAGTTCTTAAAGTCCTCAAATCCTGGTTTAAAGATTTTAAAGTATAGAGAATCCACCAGCAAATCAGTGGGGCCACATGCTAGAAAGCCTTTGCCAATCAGCCCTGTGAGAAAATTCCTTCCCTACACCAAATAAGGTGATCAGTTCAACCCTGAGATGTGGGCAAGACTCACCAGCCAGACACCCAAAATCATATAATCTGGAATAACTCAGAACAACACCCTATCAAACGCCACTGGTATAATCTTCCACAAGTAGACAAAGATCACTCAATCACTAAACTAAGATGTCCTATTATAGAACCCCCTTTATAAACTTATCAAGCTGTTTTGAGGCCAGCTAGGTTTTGTGCCAAAAATTGCTCCCCTTGGAATGTTATTCCAGAACTCCACACCTCTGATGCTTAGAAACTTGTGTCTAATTTTGAGTCTAAACCTCCTAATGGCCAGTTTATAGCCATTAGTTCTTCTGTCCACGTTGGTGATGAACTTAAATAATTCCTTTCCCTCCCTGGTATTTATCCACTGATGTATTTAAAGAGAGCAATTGTATCTCCCCTCACCATTCTTTTGGTTAGCCTACAAAATCAAGCTCAGTGCTATGTCTACACTTGTTAAGTTAAGTTGACTCTGTTAAAATCGACCTTGTTAAGCCGATTTAACAGAGCATCTACACTTGATGTTGATCTTGTTAAATTGACTTAACAGAGCCTCCAGTGTAGCCATACCTGTCCACACTGTCTTTAAGTCGACTTAATAAGGTCGACTTAAGCCTTAAGTCGACCTTCAGAGGTAGTGTTATTAAGTTGACTTAAGGAAGTGCTTAAATCAGCTTACCAAGCACCCAGTGTGGACGCAGAGTCCTGTAGGTCAACTTAATCGTCCTTAAGTCAACCTAAGGTGCCAGTGTAGATGCACCCTTTGAGAATCTTCATTATAATGCCAGTTTTCAATTTCGCTGATCATTCTAGTAGCCCTTCTCTGCACCCCTTCCAGTTTGAATTCATCTTTTTTAAATTTGGGGGACCAGAACTGCACACAGAATTCCAGGGGAAGTCTCAGCAGTGCCTTGTATAACAGTACTAACACCTATCTATCTCTATTGGAAATACTTCCTCTGATGCATCCTAGGACCACATTAACTTCTTTCATGGCCACATCACATTGTCAGATCATAGCCAGCCTGTGATCAACTAATACACCCAGCTCTTTCTCCTCATCTGTCACTTCCAGCTGATGTATCCTTTGCTTATAGCAAAAATTATTGTTATTAGTCCCTGGATGTCTGACCTTGCACTTTCACTATTAAGTTTCATCCTATTTCTATTACTCCATTTTACAAGGTCATCCAGATCTTCCTGTATGATATCCCAATCATACTCTACATCAGCACTTTCTCCAAACGTTGTGTCATCTACACATTTGATTATCATATTCTGACTTTTAGTGCCAAAGTCAGAGGTAAAAATTGGTCCCAAGGCCAAACCTGGGGGAACTCCACTAGTAACCTTCCTCCAACTTGACATTTCAACCCTCAGTATGACCCACTGTAGTCTCCCCTTTAAGCAGTTCCTTATCCACCTTTCAATATTCATATTGATCCCCATCTTTCCAATTTAACCAAGAATTGCCTATTGGAACCAAATCAAATGCCTTTCTGAAATCTAGGTAATTTAGATCCATTGCACTCCTTTTGTCTAAAAAAAATCTATTATCTTCCCAGGAAAAGATCAGGTTGGTCTAGCATGATCTACCTTTTGTAAAGCTATGTTATATTTTATTCCAATTACCATTAACCTTGATGTCCTTAGCTACTTGTTCTTTCCAAATTTTTCCAAGACTTTGCATACTGTTGAGGTCAGACTATGAGGCATGTATTTACCTAGATCTCTTTTTTTCCCCTTTCTTAAAAATAAAAACTATGTTAAGCAATTCAGTCAGCTGAAAGGGGGTACCTTATTTGCATGGGCTTTTTATTTGCATGAGTACAGTTAAGTATTTAGCATAATTTCACTGTATATGGATAAACCCACCCAGGTGCTCAGAATGACGGGAAATGGTCAGAGTGGCTGGTTTGAGTTACAAATCCCTTTTGTAACTGTAAAAACAATGAGAGTCCTGTGGTACCTTAAAGACTAACAAATTTCTTCAGGCATAATCTTTCATGGGCTGCAACCCACTTCATCATATGCATGAAATGGAAACTACAATTAGGAGGTATATATACACATGTAAGGATGGATGAGAAACATTGAAATGGGGAGGGCAAGTGCTAACAAAATCAATTCAGTTAGGGTAGATGAGACCCATTCACAACAGCTCTCTCCAGCTCTCCTCTGCTGGATCTTGCGCTTTCTCCATAGTTATTGGGTCAGAGTACTCCCAGTTGCCCTGTCTCCAACTGAGGGGGTCCCTCTGATAATGTCCTGCGGGGCAGGGAGGGAGAAAGAACCCAGGCCCTCCCACTAGTCCAGGTCTATGAAGCTCTAAGTAGAGATTCTGTGCTGCTTGACTGTATTCAACACTTCAATTCTCTCTCCCCTGGACTATTTCCCCCTTCTTTCTTCAGCCTTACAGGTTCTCCCTTCAGGGGCCTGTACCTTTAATCCTTTTAGCTTCTCCACACAACACTTTGCTCCTTTACTCCACTCAGCACTTCTCCTGTTCTTCCTTCAGCTCATGCTATGTTTGTTTGGAGCAGGGAGGTTTTATCAGGCACCTGGCTGGGCCTGATTGGCCTCAGCTACTCCTAATTACCCTCTACTAGCTCCAGCTAGTTTACAGGGAACAGTGCCCGAGGCATTCTGGGGCTTATATATATCTCCGTTCTATGACTCTTTCTTCCCTCTAGCCTTGATATATCACAGTGTGAAGAAGAACAATTACTTGTTGTAATGAGATTGCTATTCCAAGTCCCTATTCAGTTTAGACTCTGTGAAATGCTTGTATGTTGTAATCTCCCCTCCAATGTCTGTATTCCACACTAAGAAGTAAAGTATGTGTGTTTTATAAATGGTCAAAATGACTGCTCTCATGTTGGGAACTCAGCAGGGAAGAGTGGTTCCCCCCACCCATCCAGGATGACCAACATAAATAGAGTGGGCCATCAAAGAAAAAAAGATTTATTAATTGCCCAACCCGTGGAGGGAGAAGTACATACTGAAGGCCTCACCTTGTTGGTTGAAAGGCAGGAAGAGGGAAATTGAGGTACCACATCACCACCTGACCTTGGCGCGCGGAAGTCTTCTCTGTCCTTGCTCTGAGTCAGCTCTCTTTCTCAGGCTTTCTATTGAAGCATTGGAGGCTGTACTCAGCAAGGGTGTGAATGAGAGACAAATGAGAATGCTCAGGAATCAGAACACCTGGATTCTTCTTGAGAATGCTGAGACTCACCATGAGGGGGTGTGTCTGCTGATCAGGTAAGAGCTCTAAAAGTTGTCATTTTGTCCTTGGGGCTCAGGAACAAACAGAGTGGCTGAGAGGGAACTTTCAGTTTATAACTTTGTGGGTGGTGCCCTGGACTGGAATCACACAGCTCCCATTCATAGGTCTGAGAGTAGTAAGATCAGAGCAGCTGAGTTTTTGAAGGACGCAATCTGTCCCACTGTTTTTCCAGAGTTCTGCTAAGATCTGAACTAATAACAGCTGAGATCGTTCAGAGCCTCCTCCCATGGATGAATTCCCCAACAGAAAATGGGCGAGTCACCAGCACAGCTTTCTTTGCTGAGGTAAGACACGGTGCTACGAGGAGCAGTTTCACCATTAGGTGTTGTCTGAGATATGCCTTTCTTTGGGGAGTTGTGCAGATTAGTTCATAGGAGAAATTGCCATTTTAGATAGTAGAATGGGCACTCATTTATATAGAAACCTCACAAGGAACTTCACTACATCTTTCTGAGTCATTCTTTCTGTTATTTTTATTGCTGTCATTGTCCATACTAGCTACCGACCAACGGGTGCTGGTTGAGAGATAGAGTGAGAGAGACAGATATGTTTTGAATGACTGGACCTCTTCTGCCAGCCCCTACTGCTGATACTAGCCAACGGTTCCTGATTTTGTTCTTCCTTCTGAATGAACCCATTGTCAATATTATAAAACAAGCAACATATAAATAAATTAACACCTGTCTTAGGTTCTCCACCCTGTCGTATATCAGTACCTCTCAGTCTTTAATATATGTATGCCCACAACATTCCTATGTGGTAGGGAAGTACTCTTATCCCCATTTTACAGACAGCGAAATGATGTACAGAAGGGCTAAGTGATTTGCCCAAGGTCATACAGGAAGTCTTTGACGGAGCAGCAAATTGAACATGGGTCTCCTAAGTCCTAGGCTAGTGTGCTAACTACTGGGACTTCCTCCCTCTCTACATCCTTCCTCTAACATCTGCATCATATTTCCCACTTATATTAAGCAACTATCTTCGGGGCTCATCTGATTCTAAGCCAAAGAATTTATCTGTGCCTGTGAGGTGCTGTACTTGGGCTTTGTAGCTCCTTACTGGCATCGTGCTGTCCTACTTACAGTCTGCCCTAGTAAAGGAGTCACAAAGCTGGGTACTTGAGGTCTGCCAAGAGAGGCTTCATGGAAGCAACCAATCAGAACCCAGCAGGCTCAGATAAAAGGACCTTAGCAGGCCAGTTCCTCAGAGGAACCGGAGGGCAAGGAAGGATACTGGTCTCTGGCCACAGGAGCTCAAGGGGTAGCCAGAGTTTGTTTCTGGCTGCATTTGTATAAGATAGGTTTGCAGGGAGTGAACTTTAACCGTGAAGTGAGGGTGAAGTTAAAAGTGCCCCACTAGGAAGACGCAGCAGTGAACTAAACTCGAGCAGTGCCTTGCCGGTGTTTCTAGGGTCTCTGAATCCAGAGAAATGGGTGGGCTGGAGATCCCTTACCAGCCATATTGGCAGAAACCCAAGAAGGGGCTAAGGCTTATGGAGAGCCTGACCAAAGGGCAGAACTTTAAGGGCCCAGATCCAGGGCTGAAGACCTTAGTTAGGGCAACAGAATTGTTCTTTACTACCCCAAAAGGGGTTCATTTACACTTTGGGACTTGACCAGAAGATCAAGGCAGGGAATATACAGCCAGGTCATCTGGAACCAGGGGTGGGAAAAAGACAGTGGTACTATATCCAGCCACTAAGAGATGTGCAAGAGGTGAGTGACCTGCATTACAGTGCCCAAAGGAAAGCTCCATGTTTTTAAGACATTACTCATTTGTGAGGAATCATAAAATTACAGTTACATTCTCAGTCTTAAAGAACATATGGGGCTAACCGATATACTGATTGCATATCAGCTAATGAGTGATCCCATGCTGAGGGAGAAGAAGTTTCTCAAGTGTGTTTTACAGATCCTGGAAGCTAAATCACGTGATGAGAACAGAATTGTGTGTCAGATGGCTATAAGAGGCTTGGGAAATATAGTCTATGGGGCACCTGAGAAGGTAAGATAGACCACTAAATAGAGCGCAGCATAGCTAGAGAAACCAAGGAAAACAGCTGTTTAGGGCTTATGAATTCTGCACACTCTCACATCCTAGTGACATCTTTGCAGTCAGTATAGAGCAATGTGGATCCCTGGGTAAACTGGGCCTATGTAAACAATAAACACTTTAATCTGACCAATGGAAATGCGTACCTTCAGGAATGTAAAGGATAGGCCAGACATACAGGATAGGAGGCACTATCCCGGGAAGCAGGGACTCTGAAAAATACTTGAGAGACATGGTAGATAATCTGCTCAACATAAGCTCCAAGTGTCTTGTTGTGACCAAAAGAGCTAAGGTGACTGGAAAGATATAAAGAGAGGGAACTGGAAGAAGGGTAAAGAGGTTGTTTTACCTCTGTATTTGGTACTGTGGTGACTGTTGCTGAAATACTGTGTCCAGATCTGTTGTTAAATTGGAGAAGATTCAGAGAAGAGTCACAAGTGTGGTTCATTGTATTTAGAACCCAGTCTGAAATATAGCTAGAGGTCTCTGGCAGGCAGATGAAATTCCCACAGCTTCCTAACTGCTAAAGATAAGATGTAAGTGTGATCAGTGATAAATGTTTTTAATGTCATCTCTTTGTACAGGTGAAAAAGCACAAAAAGACTCTTCTCAAGGTACTAATCAGGTCTTTAAATGAGAGGTCACATTCTGAAATAGTTTGTGAGAGCCTGAAGGCGCTGGCCAAAGTTCTGAAGGAGCTGAAGGAGAAGGACATAGGGTCTTCCTTCAGAGACCTCACCACACGGATCCGGACCTACTTGGACAATGTATGTGAACAGAACTCACCAACCCCCATTCAACTGATCTTAATTAGGCTCCATGTACGATGAATGATGGAGCCTCATTGTTCAGAGCTCATGTCAGGGTGAACATATTTTAGTCCTCAGGGAAGAGGTGTGTTTAAAGATTGAGAATTAAGAGTTTGGGTATGACACGCCTGTCCCCACAATCGCACCCTCTGTTCATCTTTATTTCCACTTTGTGAGAATAGCAAGGGAAGTCTGAATACTAGGTTAAATGGTTTCACCTTCTTCAGCAGCAGAGAGGACCACAAAAATGAATATATGGAGTACATTAGAGAGTGCTGGGCCTGTTCTATACCAGGGCTCAACTGTGGGTTCAGACTCAAAATTGGGTCACCAGAATGTTTCCAAGGACTGTTTGACAGTTCCAGTGGCTCCTGTCCCACAGGACTAGCTGGCAACTCTGAGGCTATGTCTACACTTGTTAATTTAGGTCAACTTTAGCTAAGTCAACTTAACAAAGTTGACTTTATGTCGACTTTGTTAAGTCAGCTTAGCATGTCCAAACCTAAATTTTAAGTGGACTTAGGGGAACCTTACAAAGTCGACCTAGAGCATCCACACTGGACACCTAGGTCGACTTCTAGGGGCTAGGTGGACCTGGGAGAGGTCCACGTTGGCAGGGGGGTACCCCTTGCAAAGTGCCATGGGGCTCAGCCTTTGCCCCATTGTACCTGGGTACAATGGGGCAAAGAGGAACAGGGACCCTGGCAGGGCATAGGGGAAGGGTGGGCAGTGTTCTGCTCTGCCCTGTGGGGGGGCATGCCAGGCTCCCCCTTTTCCACCCCCGCTGTCAGGTAGGGCAGTGGGGAAGTCCTGGAGAGCCCTAAGTCGACTTAGAGTCGACTTAGGGCTACTCTGTGTCCACACTGGCTTAAGTCGACTTTCAAACTTTCAACTTAAGTTCAGACTCAAAATTGGGTGACCAGAATGTTTCCAAGGACTGCTTGAAAGCTCCTGTGGCTCCTGTCCCACAGGACTAGCTGGAAACTCTGAGAGCTTGAGGTGCCAGGGAGCTGCAAATTTGAGAGCCGGGACTTGCAGGATTCCTGGCTCTGTCAGACAGGCTGCTCAGAAGCTGGGGGTGTGGAAGACCAAGATCCCCATCAGCCTGCTAGATGGCTGGCTGAGTGAACCAGCAAGGTTTTAAAGGCTGCCTAGCTTCTGGAGGAATTTTGTCAAAATTGAGCTGTCTCTCGGGAATATTTTGATGACTACGGAAATTCTGACCAAAAATGGTTAATTCAAGTTTTTCCAAGCAGTTGTAGTTGGAATCACTCTATTCTCTCCTTGAAGAGATGGCAGTGCTAGGTGCATGGTCTGAGTGTCCTTTAGTTACCAACCTATGGAGCTTTCTTTGCTGCAGGAGGACGATGGTCTACGTTCCTTGGCGTTTGCCCTGTTTGGCATCTTGGCCCGCTCTGCAAAGAGAAAATGGAAGGCCTATTTTGCTGCCCAGGTTCGCGAGAGCTGGGTCACTCTTATGCTGCACCTGCAGGACCCAAGCCCCAGGGTTTCAATGGTAAGAACTATAGTGACTTATTTTCTAAGCAAAAGGCATCTTTTCCCCAGTGCTATTCCAACCTGCTATGGAGGCCCAAATTCTCCGCTCAGTTCATTGCCCTCCTGCTGATTAATTCCAGCCAGGGTGGTCCTTTAACAGCCAGAGCTGTCTCCCTAGAATCCAGGATAGGTCATGGGTCTGATCCCAATAGCACAGGAATATATTCCGGTCTGTCTCTGCATGCCAAGCCAACCCCCAGAACAGAGAAAAAAACATGCCTATGCCTGGAGAAGCCTCTTGCATGATTATATCTATTCCCAAAGGTCTACCAGGTTCAGTGGGTCCTCTCCCACGGTCCCAGTCATTCCTGCAAGCTTTCTGCCCAGGGATTCTTACAGGCGAATCCCTTTTATTACTGGAACAGAGAAGCAGTCAAGGAGAGAAAGTCCATTTGAATGAACCCAGGACTTGGTAGGGAACAATTACATGATGCCACCCTCTTTTCCAGGAGTGCCGAGCTACGTTTGACCTCTGTGTCCCATTTTTGGGAGGGAAGAGGCTCCAAGCCATAATTAATAAATACCTTGATGGCACAGCAGAACTGAACCCTGAATTGCTGCAGGTGGGTATGTGCCGACACCTTGTGAGTGAGCTGTGCAACTGAAAGAGACTATTGATGTCAGTGGCTTGTTGCGGTGTAGAGGTGTGGGGGAATGGGCAATGCAATGGTTAAGAGTGGGTAACTGTTATGGACTGAGGAGGATGCGAAGTGTAAATCTGCCACAGATTCCCACTTCCCCACAGCTACCCAGCCACCTCTTCCTCTTTTTTACTTGTGGTTCATAACAGCATATGCTGACAGTCAAAGAGTACTATTAGTCAGAGAGAGCTCATGTGTCCCTGATATCCTGGAGGCCAAAGAGAATGCAAAGCTGTTGCAGAACCTGTAAAAAGGCACCCTTATAGCAGCTGGAAAGAGATCTGGGTAGTTGTAGCCAAATCAGTTGGGGAGAAATGATGCCCAATATCCCCATAAGTATAATCAAGGTGGCCAGTCCCTTCCATCGCTCGTGTTGCCTTAGCAACACACTGGTTTTGGCCCCCTAGCTGAATTAGTGGGCACGTCTCAGAGAGCTGGGAATGATACCCCAGCTCAAAGTGCAGACCTACTCACAGTGAGGCAGACAGACAGGCATGCTAGCTTAGTTCATCTACCAGCCACCTTGTGAGATCCCAGTGTAGAACACAGTTATTCCTGGCTCCAGTCCTTAGCTCAGATCACTAGACCAAGACATTAGCCTTGGGTGTCTCCAGTAGCTGACCACAGTGGCAAGAGGAATACAGACCATTTAAAGCAAATGGGTTTTTAGTTGCACATCCTTTGAAAAACATTTTTATTCTAGCCAGTATGCATTTGTTACCTCAACTTCTTTAGTGTCTTCAAGCTCACCCTTAC
>VOCT01073866.1:0-11816 GCA_007922175.1 Pelusios castaneus
ATTTCAAAAAGCAGAAGTCTGTGTGTGGTGTTTATGCCTTTCTATGTTCCTTATGCTGTAATGCGGTTTCTTTTATATTTTTTAGGCTGCAGCAAGTTTTAAAGGCAAAGGTTATATGTGGGACTTAATGCCCAAGTTAAATGCTAAAGCTACTTTTATTACACTGCCGTTGCCCCTACCTTTAAAGGGGGCTGCAGTCTAACCAACCTGTCCTCCCAGGCTCGGGGTGCTAACCTATTTGTTCCCTAACCTTATCTCTAGCCAACCTGTCCTCCCAGGCTCGGGGTTCTAAACTGCTTTGGTCCTTGCCCAAGGACCCTGGGTGCTAGATACTTCCCGTTACTGCTTCAAAGATCTGTAGCTACCATGAACCAAAAATCACCGAGGTCTCTGTGTGCTTGTAACTAGTTACTCACCAAGCTCAACGCCAACGTGTCAGATCTGTCACACCTAGGATTGTGGCCTGACCTTTTTGGTCCGCTCCTTCATGCCAGTCCCGTCACCTGCCTGGATCGGGGGTGCTGACGCTTCTGCCCTGGCTACCGTGGTCCCCACTGGCTACCAACCCAAGGGCAAGCCCAGAGATTGGGGCGTCCTGAGACCACGAGGCGTTTCGCTCCCCTTTTTGGGGATGCGTGGCTATATTTATAGGGTTTTAATCCCTCTTGCCCCCACTTTTGGTCTTACACCTTTTTGCAGACGAGCTGCCTTTTTTGCGGATGTTTATTACACCTTTTGCAAACGGGCCCCCGGCGACCTAGTTTTCCGAGTTGCGGGCAGCCGATTTCTTGGTACAGAGACGCCGCGTTCCTGGTAAAGCGACAGCCGAGTTCCTGGCATAGATACAAGAGACTTGGTGCTGGGCAAAGAAAGTAGAGACCTTTGATAATTGGTTCATGTTTGGGCCTATAGTCATCCTGAACCATCCTTACTATGCCTAAGGCTTTAGCAAATACCCTTAATAAACCTTAATAAATTTTCTACATGCCCCTAAATACTTTAAGCTTGCATATATTATTGCAACTTAAAGGATTTATATTTTATAACCTTACTAAATTAAGGCCAGCAAAATTCTAACACTTTAGGCAAGTTTTATAAAGATAATATTATAAGAAGCTGAAGCATAAGCTGAAGCATGATCTGTTGTAACAAAAAAAAAATTGCTATACAGCATTTAATTTATTACGAGCTTGACGGACATTTTGTAACCATGACCAGGCCCATGCCATTAAGACCACACCTTTTTGTGCCACGAATTTTTTTTGATTTAGGGGGGGAAGTGACAAGGTGGGTGATGTTGAGTGGTTGGGTGGAGGTTTTGTTTCCTGGCATAATGGTACAGTTGTATAATTTTGATGTTACAGCCTTATGCTTATAGGTTACAATATAAAATTGAAAGAAAAAACAAATTACGATTAATGCAAGCAATTCAAGCATATTAGCCAAAGTTTCATGATACAGAAATGGCAGGATAAAACATGCGATTACTAGAAATAGGGATGAGAATAGGATAATGGGGATAGGGTTTATAACTGAAACTGTAGTAGTTTCAAGCCAAAAGAAACACAGGAAAGTTCCAAACAAAAGTCCAGTTCCAGGGTGGTGTGAGATTTTTCTTTGGTGTTTACGAAGGAGACGCCTGATGTTCATAGTCCGGGATTGAGGTGTATTTTGAAGATTCATAGTCCTTATAAGTTTGTACAAGTTTTTACAAAGTTTATGATAAAAGAAAGGAAAACTGGATAAGCTTTGGGCACACGGATGAGAAATGTTTAGCCCTATTTTCCTTTTTGGTGGTTTACAACGTTGATTTTAAAGTGTGGCATAAGTACTTTGTATCCTTGTTTGAGGGTGTGGATTAACTGGAGTACCCAGGGTTCAATGATGCATTTAAGGAGACATAATACAACAATTATAGTGTAACCTTCAGGTGGGCTAAAATTAATTAAATTGCCCTTCTCCAGTGCCTCACAGAAATACACCCCAATCCCTGTGGAGAAAAGCAGCTGGAGACCCAGGATCCAGTTTGTATGGGACTCACAGCAAAGATTGTTCAAAGCAGATAAAAACAAAGAAAGAAAAGTAATGAGTTTTATTAAACATTAACTTTATAAATCATATGATTTAAGAAACAAAATAATGACTACCATATAAATCTATAACAAGATGTGGCTAATTTTGGGAACTCACATTTACTATTTCACAATACATATAAACCTGAAAAAAAATGAATTTAAACAGAGCAGCCCCTCAGAAACGCTCTCCACTCAAGTGTCCCAAAGTTCTGGTGGAGTTCACCTGGCTCTCAGTGATAGTCTCTGTAGGCTAAGCTCAGAGGCTTGAGTAGGAAGAAGCAGCTCCTTGCTCTTTGTCTGCTGGACTCTTCCAGGCAAACCCCTGCTCTTCAGTCAGCTTGCTGCTTAGGCACCACTCATTTATATATATATATAGAGAGAGATAGAAAGAAAGAAACCCTGAAGCAAAAGAAAACATACAACTCTGAGAATAACAAAGTATAATTAACTCTTCCCCCTTATTACAGTAAAGAACTGTTCATTCCTCCCAGTATTTAATACTACTCAAAGTATCCAATTAAAAGAACCCCCCTCTTCTTCCACTGGTCCCTTTTCTGCACCCAGTGCCCCAGACTGCCCTGCTGGAGGGTTAGCAATAACACTGACCTGAAGCAAAATGCTTCGGAGTGGGGGGGAAACAGCCTGCTGTCTGCTCCTGGCTCACTTCTCCTTGTACACAGAGCACGTGGGCTCCTCTCAGTCCAACCACCCTGGCTGCTGGCTCTCAGGCATCTCACTCCAGCAGCAGGGGACCATGGGGAGCATGCTCAGAGCTGCCCCTCCACAGACCAGAAACTTCTGGCTCTAAGCAGCTAAATCTGCCTAGCACCACTGACCGAACAGATCTCTTAAAGGGAAACTCTCCATTTAGACTAATGGGTTACAATAGCATACTTTAATATAGTTTTAATTCATTCCCAAAAATCAAGGTTTGGCATACCGGTGAGTACATTTTTCAGGAAAAGAGTGGTGGTGGGACTTTGAACCCGGTGGGCAAATGCTGAAAACTTCGCTATGAATTTACTAAAGTTTTGACCTGTGTTTTTATAGGTAAAACAATTTTTAGGGGTTTGAATATTTTGCATGCAGTGTTTTGCCTTTGCTAGGACACTGATACCTGCAATGTGTTTTAGCCTAGTTACTTTATTTTTGAGAATGCTGACTTTTTGGAATTTTTTCAGAGTGAGAAGGGTTAAATTTTGAAGTTTAGCATGAATATTATTAGCATAATTGTGAAGATCATTTATAGCTACACCTGGCATTAAAAATCCCATTACTTGTGAAAATGTTTGGCGTTCTTGTGTGAATTCTGCTTTTTTGAAAAGATGCCTTAAAATATTTCATCCTGGAGGTGGTAACCGATAGGTAAGGCTATGGTTTATGCCTATGGTGGTAGTGGGCACAAGTTCCCAAAATGAACTGTTTTTACAACCTTTTTGGTAATAAAACCAGATATGGTTGTCACAATGCTGTACCAAGGGGTGGTTTGAAAAGAATAACTGTCCCCTTACTGTTGTTTGATTTATTAAAATAGATGGGGGTGATTGACTTGGAAGTTTTACAGGGGGTAAAGTTTCAGACCATGGTTTATTAGGGAACACATGGGTTTTATTGGAGATAGCGGGGGTTTTAGGGTCAGGTGGAGTTGGCAGGTAGCAAGGCCAAGCAGCCTTGTGTGCTAGATGCACCGGTGGTCTGGAGGAATAGCCATGAGTTTTAAAAAAGAAAGGTTTAGGCTTAGTTACATAATAGGTATTTTTTAAGAATGAAAGGAGTATAATAAGATTACTTGTGGGGCTGTACCCATAATATTCTGATGGGTAAGAGGGGGGCTGGAAGGTGCTGGTTGTGCTATTTATACGGCTGGGCACAAGAAACTTAGTTTCAGAGGGAGTAATTTGGGTAAAGAAGGGAATAGATGCGTTGAACGTGTAATATTTACATACCCTTTTTACAATTATAGCTATAGCAAGAGAGGGAACAAATTTACGCTTCTTTTGTTTAGAAGCCGCGGCTTGTGCTTCTAGTAGGCGAGTGGTGTTACCGTTATCTGGTAAAATAACGATACAGTCTTTCTTATATTGGCTGTTATTGGCCACCTTTTTATGGAAACCAAGTTGTAAATCCAAAAAGATGGGCAGCCTGGGTGTAGGAACCGCAGAGTAATTGTAGTATTGTGATTGAATCTCCCAAACCTTAGGGGAGACCACTGCTGAGATGCTGACGTTGTGCCATTGGTTTTTTATTAAGTGTGATACTTTAGTGATATTCGGAGGTGGATATTTAGTTATATTTTATGGTTTTAAAATCCATGGAGGATTTGGGGAAAGGGTAATTACACAAGCAGTAACATTTGCAGCCCTACAATAGTTTTAGTGTGATTTAATTAGTTTATCCTGGGGTAAAAGTTTTGACTTAAAAGGAAGAGCTAATGAGAGGATTAAAAATAAAATAAGGGGCCTTATGGCAATATTTGAAAATTCCGATTAAAAATTCAAAAAATAGATTGTGGATTATTAGTTTTCTGAAATAGCATTCATGAAGAGCAGAATGGATGTTGATGTATGATAGTTTCCTGCGTTTTAGTATGAGCCTGTTTATTAAAATAGATTCCCTCTTTTTGGATTAAAGGTGAGGGTTTCTGGCCAGGATCTGGGATTGGAATTGGATGGTTTTAATCTGTGTTCTTTAGAATTAGGTGTGGTGTTAAAGCAGATGCAGGTTTTTTTTTTTTAACCATTGGATTGCCCCTTTAACGGTTCCGTGGGTCTGTGGAGAATAAGCTGGAGAGATGAAGTTACTTACCCCCCACGTTTTTCAGAACTTGTCTATTGCCTTTGAAGAAAATGGAGGACCACCATTTGAAATGACAATTTGGGGTTTGCCAATTAAAGTCATAATTTTTGTAAGAGCCGAAATTATATTTTGAGCGGCATATGAACTGAGTTTGGTTGCATGAACTTTTCCACTATGGGTAGCAAGTACCAAATAATTGCAACCTTTATGATGCATAATATTAAGTTTCTAAATTTGATGCAATTTGAATGACGGTTTAATTTTTTTTTATTTTTTGCCTTTAGGGGGATTATAGCACTTTTGGCACATAAGGTGCTTTTTTTTACACTGATTGATTTTTTTCCTGAAGTACTTTTAAGCCCTTACGCTTTTGTTCCTTTTGGAATTGGGCTGCTGTGATGTGGAAGGGCAAGTGCACTTTAAATACCTGTAGATGCTTATTTAGGAGCTTGTGTGGTGCAGGAGTTCCAGCGAAATGGGAGTGTACCTTAAAGAAGCAAATTGCCTTCTGTTCTGGAGGTAGTTTTAGCTTTTTTAAGTATTTAGTCTGATTTTTAACAGCTTGACTGAGAAATGCATTTGAATTTGTCCCCAGGACTATTGTGGTTTTAGGGTGATTGAGGCGCATGTGCTTGATTGCTAGTTTGTGTCCTAGCTTTTTTGCAGCCTGTGGTGACAGTGAAACAGTGCTGATAAGTTTTTTATACCTGCACAACATGCAGAAGTAACCAGCTGCGGTTTTGGAGCCATTAGTTCAGATGTTTACTAGTGTTTCATCCCCAGTGAGTCTTGCCCCTGTTAAAGGGAGACTAGGGGGTATTGAGGCCTGGTATACAGGGTGGACCCATAATGGTAAATAACTATTAAATTTTGCGGTTAAATTGTTTTTGGGTGCAGCCCAATTCACGTACACAGTAGGCCTATGTGCATACTGGGTGGGGTGCTGTCCGAATCTTAGCATGAGAGATACTAAGATGAGGTCTGGGTTTAGATTAACTGGTCGAGGAATACATCGCTGTATTAATCTGCCAGTCTTTAGACCTTTCCATTTAACATGAAGTTGACCTGAGGATGTGATTTTAATTGAGAATTTTACTTGTTTTGTTGGTGCAGGTGGGAGTGGAGAAATCGGTTGAGAGTTTAGAAAATTTTTTGCTTGAGTATACAGAGTTTTTACAGTGTTGTAGTCCCTTTTTGCCCCTGCTTTTTCTATTTTTTTTAGTGTGTTTAGGGGTAAGAATTTTGAGGCAAATGCCAAGTTCCCTAATATTTTCTGGACCCATTGTTTTTTATTTTTTTTATGAATGTCCTGGACATCTGGAATTGGTTTAGTATAGGCCAGATGGTGCTGTGACTTTAATAGGCCTAAAATTATTACAGTTTTTTTTGGTTTTAAGTTTAAGGGTTTTTTGAATTTTCATCCTAAACTTTGAAGATGTCCCATGACAGTTTGAGCTCGCTTTAAAGCTTTGTTAGTATTGTTTCCTCCTATAATGATGTTATTTACATAAGTTACTGCAAATTGACTGAATTGTGTAAGATGATGTTTGCAGGTTGTGTGGGCCCATATGGGAGCCAATACATAACCCTGTGGGACCACTAACAATTTAAAATTTTGATTGCCTATTTTGACTTTTAATACATTTTGTGGGTCCTGAACTGGAATTTGATAGAACATGTCCTTTAGATCAAGAGTTATAAAAAACTTGAAATTTAAAGACCAGACATCATATTTAGACAATGCCAATGTCCCTTTTCCTTGAGTGGCTTGATTTAATCGCCTGCAGTCCCATACTATTTGATATTCTCCTGGAAGTTTTTTTGGAACAGGGAACCAAGGGATATAATGTCTTATGGTCCCTAAGGGGACTGTCTTTAGCTAATGATTTTTAATTTACTGGTCCTTCCAGTCTGCCTGTTTAAAGCATCCATACAAAGGGGGTTGCTTTAAGAGTGGAAGGTCTACTTTTACAAAAAAGGGTGTTATAGAAATAACATTAACTTGAGGGGTTAATGCAGAAAGAGCAGGGGTAAAATTGAGCTATTTTATTAACATCTTTTTAAGTTGAGGAACTAGCAAGATAGGGTCTGTGCCTATGATGGAATATTGGGCACTTGGATTAAAAAGAGTTAAGCCTGGAAACTTGTTGTTTAGCAGGATGCGGAGTTCTGTTTTTCCTGTGACTTCTGATACTACTATATATTTAGAAGTTAATTTAGCATTTTTAGGGATATGGTTAAGGATTGTTATTTGAGCCCCAGTGTTTAAGAGGAACTTATGGTTGTCTAGAGTAAAAAAGGGCCTTTTATCCGGGAATGTACCCGAGGAGTTGTTTTCCCTCCCGGGGACTTTTAGGGAGGCCACTTTTTAGTTCTGGTGTTTTTTGTACCGTTTAGGTGGTTTAATTTCGGCACGAGGCCTGAGATTATACCCTGGGGATGCTGGTGTTTGCTCGGGAGGCTTAAAGCCTGCCTTTTTTGCAGCTGCTAGCAGCTGTGGCGAAGTGAGTTTTTTTAGGTTCCTCGGGTTTGCCCCTTGATTTTTTAAATAACCAAAGGCTGCTTTATCTTGAGGGGTTGCATCCTCAAAGACTAGTTTGCGAGGGTTAAATGCTGTTGGTTTAAAAGGGGTGCTTTTTTTATAAGAAGTTATTAGGGGGCGAGGGGTTTGAGGGAGGTATTTTGGGTAGGGGTCTCGAGGGTAAGTTTTAGGATAAGATTTGGGACTTGGGGTATAACTGGTCCTATTATAATTAGTATTAGTGGCAGGATCAGTTTGTAGGGCAGTCCTAGCAGGATTGTATAACTGCGAGGGCCCTATTAATTTAACTGGTGGTGAAAATGTTCCCCTGATGATTCGTGTCCCTGTTGCATTTTTCCACATTTTCGCCGTTTGGCCTGGGTTGGTACTGAGAAGATATTCAGGCAGGTCCCCATTTACTATTTTAGCTCGTAGAAAGTCTGCCTACTTAAAAGAGTAACGGAGCTGCTTTTTGACCCACTTTATAGCCTGAGTTGCTAAGTAATTTGGCAGGTATCCTCGGTTTCCACTTTCGTTTTTCATTGCAGACATTAGTTTTAAACCCAGAAAAGCTGCATTTTGCTGGGTTTGTTCAGTGCCTAATGGGAACACCTGCCTTGCTGGAGGTTTTAATTGCACGGGCAAGAGATCTTTGAATTTTCGTGGAGTCATTTGAAAATTTGCTAGCAGCAAGAGGTTCCTGAGCATCCACGCTGCCCAGGATTTAAAGGGTAACTTTGTACCAAGAGTTTTTTTTAATTTTTGTATGTCCTTTGGTGTGAGTCCCTCATCTATTGTTATTATGGAGCCTCCACCTCTATTTTTTGGCTGATCAGTTATTTTATACTGTACTATGCATGCCTTTGGGCCCTGTTGTGGTTTTTTTTTGTTTTTTAAGGCGTCAGAGAGTTTTTGCACTATCTCCCTTCGTCTTTTGTCTGCCCTGTTTTTTACTTCCTGCATTAATTTATTAAATGAGGTTTCCTCCCTGTCTTCTTCCTGCTTTTTTTTCTTTTGTTTTCCCCCCTCCTTCTGTCCCCCAATTTCCTTTTTGTATTTAAGATTTTTGACATGTTTTTTGAGAAGAGCCATTACTTTCGGGCTGAGTAAATTTAACGGAGGTTTTGGCTTGACAACAGTATTTTTGCATGACTTATTTTTTTTATGAGTTACTTTTAGCTTGTTTAAAGCTTCTTGACAGTCCTGATATGGTGTGTATTTTATAACTTGACATTCGAGGGGGTGGGGGGCTGTGAGGTATTGTAAGGGGGGGGTGGCGGAAGACCCGTTTGCTCTATCATGTCTAGTTTTGGTTTAGAAATCTTTGTGGGATTTGTGCCAGGTTCAGTGTCGGTGTCAGCGTGTTTTGTTTGTGCCGCGATTTTTAAAGCTTTTTTCAATTTTAACTGTGTATTTTCCGCTTCCTCCAATTGTTCTGTGTGCTTCCTTACTGGGATCCAATTATTTTGAAAGCGCTTTTTTTTACCTTTTTTAGTTTGACTATTTGCAGAACTTTAAGAGAGTTGCTGATATTTTGGCTGAATTTAAATCCTTTTTTATACAGAGGATCTTTTGACACCAAGCGTTTAAAGATCGTTAGATCCAATACATTTACTTGGGGTGTTTCCTCTGTATGCTCAATGCCTGAGAAGGGGTCTTGCAGACTTGGGTTAATGTCTACATATACCACCTCCTTAAGGGTGTCAGCAGCATGGAGGCACCTTAGAGATAGGGAATTCACATGAGTTTTCAAGACTACCTCCACTTCTTGCTGTTTGTCTCCTTGCTCTGTTGGAGCCCAGTATCTAAACCTGGCTTGTATAAACCAGGGGCCTGAGGATAAAGCATGCGAAGCAAAATGCTTTAAATGGGCAAGCAGCGGCGTTCCTGGCAGTGCCCCATTTAAAAATGGGCATTTTGAGGATGAGCATCTCGGTACACTTTCCAATATCGAGAGCAAATTTGGACCATAGAGGGACTGGTTCCCTAACAACGGTCTATAAGCCATGTAAAAAAATATGATTAAAAGGTACAGAAAACTTATGTACTCACAATTAGTAAAAACGAAACCACTTTTTTCAATCAGCCAAGTCAGAGTGAAAGGTTGGTCCGTTGGCCCTGGAGCAGACACCAGAAATTGTCGGCAGTGGCTGCAGAAAGGTCAACAGTAATTTGTTAATTTGCTGTTTATAATTCGGTATAAGATAGAGGTGATTGAGACGGAGAATAAGGTACATCCCCTGGATCCGACCTCGGCGAATTGACCAGCTCAGTGCTTTTGGTAGAGGGCGATGAGCTAGTTGAGGGTATATGGATCTTTTTGGGGATTTCCAGCCTAGCTGAACGAGGCCGATAAAAGAGTACTTTCGGACTTTCCTCACCAGACAGCTTTTCCCAAACATAGAGGGTGCCGTTGGATGGAGATAACATGAAGACTGGACCGAACTGCTCCCCCAAAAGGCTGTTTTTGTTGTGGTGCGCCGTATGCACTGATAAAACTGCAAGCGGGGTAAAGCCTGAAGGGAAAAATTCATCCTGGTAATTAACCAGAGGAACAGCTTTAGAACAATAAGGGGGATTAGGGTATAAATAATAATTCAAAGCTGGAAAGCAAGGGGGGACTACGGCTAGCGGTCCACCATCCTTTGCTAATTCAAGTATGACCGGGCGAAGATAAGGTCTGGTCTTAAGACATTCGCCACAGTCTGAGCAGTTGAACCGATCTGAGGTTGATCTTAACCATATTTGCTCTGGATGATGTGTTTCAGGGGAGAATTTTTTTTTCACCTCCTGAGGCACCAAGTCTCCTGTGAGTACCGCTGGGGTGGCTTCTTCAGCAAGCACTACCCAGGGAATTGGTGTCTTAAAAGTTCCTAACGGTTTATAATACACTACTGAAAACTCATTTTTATTTACAAGACGCATCCCTGGCTGAAACATATTTTTATCACTACAGGTTTTATACTTTACAACTAATCCATAGACTAGTATACTAGTATAGCCAGGTTACTCTCCGGGGCTAAATTTAGGAGCCAAAGAATATTTTGTGATCAAGAAGAGATTCCTTGACTTCCCGGAGGATAAGCGGCAACAGTCTATTTTAAATTTTTACTTCCGCTATAATAATTTCAAAATTTTAAAAATACTTATTTTATATATTTACTAACAACTGCAAATCTTTAAACCTATAGTTTATTATACTTACCTTAGGAAAAAATATATACTTACCACCTTTACAACCTTTCCCTTAAAAAAAAGAGGATTTATATTTAAACATGTATGTCCCCTACTTTATGGTACTAACTACTATCTTTTTAATTAAAAATATTATACCACTACTACATTATACTATTTTTCCTATCTGTACTAGTACATTTAACCTAACTTACTAAGAGCAGCTCCTTACAATGTTGCACCTTTTTGTCCTCTCTTTTTTTGTGGCCCCAGGCTTTTTTTCCCTTTAACGGGTCTTTCATAGAAACCTTTGCTAGAGGAGTAAGCCCATTCACAGCCTTTTTTAGCTGGGCCAGTGTCTTTTGGACATTGGCATTTCCTTGGGATCTTACGCCACGATTTTAACTTAGAGGGATGTGGTTTCCAAGGAGAGAAACGAAAACAGGGTTTTACCTCTTCTAGGTCGTCTGTCTCACCCAAGTTGTCTGTCTGGCTGGCACCAGGTCAGCCGCTTCACTTGCTAATTCAGCTGCCGCTACCAGGGCGTTCTTTGACTCATACCCGAAACTTTTAATTGCTATTTTTTCATTGTCTAATTCACCCATTATGCGGTCTATTATTAAATGCTGGGGTTCGTTTAAGTGTATTGAACGAGGTGGTCCAAAGATCCAATTTTTTCCAATAGCAGAGTTTAGTTGGTCGTCTGGGATTATAGAGTCCTGAAATCCACTAGGAGTTAAAAGGACACCACTATGCCAGAGGATCCATTCCATGTCTAAGATACATTCCTTCTGTTCCGCGGTTAAATTTTTAGACCGTGGGAGTGAGTTCGCTAGAAATGGGGGATCTGGAGTTGGTACTATTTTCAGACCACTACTTCTAGAGTTTTCCCTTTTTTCTTTTCCCGGGCAAGGAGGAAGTTTCCCAAAAATCACGAGGACTTCACTCTCACCTTGCTCTGGAATAGTTTCTAATCCAGAAGGTCCTGTTCCACCTCCTTTCTCGGATTTTCCGGAATTTTTTCCAGAAATTGTTCCAAGGTTTTTCCCATCGGAATTCCCTTCGGGGATCCCACTTCTGACACCGTCGATGCCGCTATAGTGTTTAAGGCCTACCCCCGGGGTCTTATTCATCGGGGGCTGCGGGCAGGCCAGGGTCCTTTTGGCCGTGGCGGTTATAGCGCCACTTTTGTTCGGTGACTGATTGGAGGCTCTTGATATAAGACAAAGGATCAGAAGGTATGAGCAATA
>VOCT01073926.1:0-12778 GCA_007922175.1 Pelusios castaneus
CCCCCTCCTCTATGTGCTGTTCCCCAGTGTTTTGAATCCTAACACCTATTTTGATTTGCTGTTACAGCCTGACCTGATGCTATGTCATACACTCCCCTGCATTTAATTTCCTCCCACTCTGTAACTTTCCTATCTTCAAAGCATCTGACGAAGTGGGATTTTCTCCCACGAAAGCTCATGCGATAAATAAATCTGTTAGTCTTTAAAAGTGCCACAGGACTCTGTTGTCTTTAACATTAAGGTTCACATTATGCTATAGACTGGGTAAATCAAATTTGCTTTTCACAATATTTCACTGAACAAGAAGTGCTTTTATTGTGTGTGACCTTCTTTCAAAAATATTTGTATTTGATTGTGTGATATAATTTGCTTTTAAAGAACACTAAGAAAGTTCAGATGTTCTCAGCAAAAAGAGATCTGTGTCTTTTATCTAATGAAAAGCATATTTGAAGAATCAAAAGAGAAATGGTCTGAAGTTGATACAGTACTTATATTTCCTCAGATGAAAAGGCCTTAGCATTGAAAAGCTTCTAAAGGACATCTATAACTTTGACCAGTTCAAAACTTTGTATGCTTTTCCTAAATCATCAGCATTTGGAGGATAGGGAGGCAGAATGAAAGTAAAGATTAGATTATTAATGCAATTTTTATGGAATTTATCACTTACTTTTGAAAACATCTTGTTCAGAAAGATAACATTTGCTGAACCGTGCTTTGGTAAAATTAGTTTGCTCTCTAATGTTATTTAGCAACATGGCCTAAATGGATAGGGCAGTAGAATGGGAGTCAAGAAAGCCAGGGTAAAATCCTGGCTCCACTGAAATCAATCAAAGTTTTGCCATTGACTTCAGTGGAGCCAGGACTCTAGACCTAGATTTTCTTCTCAAGTCTACCTCTGACCAGCTGTGCGGCAGTGGGCAAATGACTTCATCTCTCTGTGCTACTGTTCTGTTTCTCTTCCCACCCTTTGGTCTGGTCTACAGTCACTGTGAAATTCGGTGGCAGTCAACGGGAGATGCGCAAGCTACATTTAGTATGTATAGTAGCTTGTGTATCTCCCTTTGACTCCCTAAATTCTAATGTGTGGCATCCCCACTACACTGCACTGACAGTAAACGCCTCCCCGTTGATGCAGTATTACTCTTTTTCTAGGCGTGGATTTATTAAGTCAGTTTCCAGGTCGACTGAGCAGGTCTACACTTCTGCTCAATCAATCCTGAAGAACTGATCTGACAGCAACAAATTCACCACCATTAGTGAAGCCATACTCTTAGTCTTTACTATTTAGATTAGAGACACTGGGGCAGGATTTTTTCCTGCTTTGTTTATGAACTGCTTAGCACAATGGGACTCTGATCTCAGTTGGGGCCTCTAGGTGCTACGGTCCTATTAGCACTAATAAAACATAGCTGAAGGCCTATAGCTTTATTTTTTCTAAAAAGTAGAGGAAGACAGGTATGCATTGTACAGTCTGTCTACAGAAACTTTAACCACTGGTAAATTAACCAACGTTCTATTTATTTTTAAATTATCTTCTAGGGCACTGAAAGCCCCCTGCTCTTATGATGAATTCAAACACAAATCTTATTTCCTTTTGTCCTAATCCATAACATCAAGCTGGGCTATCTGCAGGGAAGCATTAGAAAAAGGACAGCTCTCATCGAAGTACCTTTGGCTATTAAAATACAGTAGAACCCTACTAATCCATACACCCGATTCATAAAAAAGACACTTAGTCTTACTGATAAAATAGTGCAGTAAAGCTCTCATATTATTATGGTAGACTTACAAAGCACACTACTCTGCTTTTACTAGTAGCCCATGAAGTATTAACTCATGTACAATGCTTAAAATAAATGGGAGATATTGTGAAATGTCTCTTCCTTGATTTTATTATTTAGTCTCTCACTTGCAAAGCTGCAAAATACACACATTCAAACTCATTTATAGTGTTGCATGATCTTTGCAACATGTATTAACTTCTTATCTGTTCCACCTTTGTATTTAGCTGTGACTCTGCATATATTTCCCTGAAGAAGAGTTCTGTATAAACTCAAAATCTTGTTTTTTACCAACAAAAGTCATCTCAATAAAACATAGATGTCACTCACCTTGTCTCTCTGACACTAAGCTTTACATAATATCCATAAAGGCAGTACATTTCTCTCCTTCAGACCTTTATAACTTATGTCTGCCACGATGATTCCAAAACAAAGAAGTTGTGAGAGACAAAGTGGGTGAGGTAATTTCTTTCACTGAACCAACTTCAGTCGGTGAAAGAGACAAGTGACACTGCGCTCCTCTTCAAGTCTGGAGAAAGTTACTCATAATATCACAGTTAATACAAGGTGGAACAGATCGTTTAGCATAAGAAATTAATATGTTCTAAGTAACCATTCAAGATTTAGTGACTCTTTAACACCTTTCAAGTGATAGAATAAAAAAGTGAGAGGTTAGTGATTTATAGATTGTTGCAATAAGCCACAAATCAAGCCTCTTTATTAAGACCATGATTTTTAGTGTCTAGCAAAATGAAAAGTCTCCTCCTTCTTGAAGGTGCTGTGCAGGACTGAAAGGTCAGCTATGGAGTGATCATTTTGTGAAAAGTGTTTGCCCCTGGGTGGTGGTGGTTTGTCTCCCCCCCCCTGAATTTATTTGAGAGCATTGTGATGGCCTGGTTTCACCCACATAGTTGTTGAGCACTTAGTGCACTGAGTGAGGGACAGTACCTGCTGTGATAGGCATATGTAGGCCCTATGGATCTTGAAAGGTATGGTGTTGGGATATTGATCATCCAAGCAGTGGGTCTGTTATGGAAGGGTCTGATATTGCTTTGAGGAGGTAGGGAGCTTGTTTGATGATGAGACGTGGAGTTGTTTGAAGGCCAGAAGAAGGGGTTCAGGGAAGGCGACAATAAGTTGGGCAGTTTTGGTGTTGCTTGTATCCATGTTTATCTTCATAAAATTTGACTGCAAGTTTGGGGAAGGGATTTCTTTTCCTTTTCTTTTAGCACCTAGCATGATAGGATCTTTTCTGCTGAATGGGGTACTACCATAATATAAATAATTAATGATAACCCATGATGGATCTCTGTGACAGCATGTTTGTTTGTACAGTGCTTATTCCTGTCCATGACCGGGGCTTCTAGCTGCTATATTAATACAAATGATCAATGCTCCCAATGCCCACTTGCGCTTTGCCCCTATGGTGCCCTATTTAGGATCCCTGTTGAAGATCCTAACAGGAGCTTCCACAGCCCTAGATAGTCTTAAACTACCAGGGTTAGGCTCAGAATATATCTACACTGCTGGAGCTGCAAGAATCGATGCAGAGGGATCGATTGAATGGACAGTGGAGTTGTTCTCTATCAATCCTGGAAGTGCTCTCCAGCTGACGCAATAAATCCAGCCCTCCCTGCCTTGAAAACAGAAAGGCTGTGTCAACCAAAGAGTGTCTCACATCCATGTACCACAATGGATAGGCCACAGTAATGGAACGTTAGTAAGTCAAGGGGAGATATGCTACATATTGTAGCTTGCCCATCTCCCATCGACGGTACATGGCTATGTAGACCAGGCCTCAGAGTCTTTAGAGTGGCTGGGATACTCTTACGTCGGGTGGAGGAGGAGAGAAGAGACAGAAGTTTGCTAGTGAAAGGCAGGACAAATTATTCTGGAAACATAATCGCTGCCCTAGTTACACTTTATTTTTGTACGTATTTACAAACTGTGAAGCTGAACAAAGAAAACATGGCCAGGCACTTTGCTGATTTGTGACTTTTTGGCTGAATAAGAGCCCTGTAAATAAACCAGAAATTTTCAGTTAAGCAATAGCACATCTTTTAGAAAGACATCTTGAGTTAGAGACTTGATTATGGAAAAGTCACCGCATTCCTAGGTAAATTGTTTCAACTGTTAATTATTCTATTAAATAGTTGCCCCTTATTTCTAATCTGAATTTGTCTAACTTTAATTCCCAGCCATTGAATTTCCTTATGCCATTGCTGCTAGATTAAAGAGATTTCTATTACTGTAGGTACTTATCTCAGATAGGAGTGCACATATCTGTCAGGTTACTAGGGGTGCGTGCATTTGGTTTTACAAATAGAAAGATATACCTGAGAGTCACAGGACTGGAGGAATGCCCCATATTTAGTCTGTGGATGTGTGGTTCTACAGTACGTGCATCCAGAAGGGGCAAATGTCTCAAAGGTACCTGGGTGTCTGCTTGTATATTCCCAGAATAGTGGACATTGCAGTACTTCCAGGAATGGTGCCCCGTTGGCATGACATTGCATGCACCTAGCATGTGCAAAATTGCACAGGGGTTAGCTGAGCAGTGCGCTCTCCATTATGGCATCCATTTGATATTGGACAAAACCATGTCTGGTTTTATCTCGGAACCAGATAGGAGACAAACATTACAAAAGTAGGACTATCCAGTTAAAAACTGGATGTGTGGCCTGCCTATAGGTGGAACACATGTGGCCTCATTAGTTTGAGGGATGCTTTCAAGGCAAAATATAGTCACTCTCCTTCACTTACAAGGACCCACATCTATTCTCCTCACCCCACTATACACAGGGCCAGCTGAAGGATTTTGAGACGGTTAGCAATATACTAATACTAATCACAGATTATCTGTGCTATGTGGAAGCGACTAAGTCTCTAGCCACTGGAATCTTTTGTGTGGGATCCTCCCACATATCTTTCTCTACAAACGTCAAATGCTGACCTTTCACAGCCTTCTTGTTGTGTGGTAGGAGAGTATTACACCCATTCTATAGCTAGGAACACAAAGCTTAAATATCTTGATCCAAACTTCAGAGGGAATTACTTTCAGAGAGAAGATTAGAAAGAAGGAGTTCTTGTGTCCAGTCTCATAATCTAGTCCATGTTTTTGCTTTGTCTCTGATGGAGTATGACTCCCACACTTGCCTTGAAGGGGTTAATGGAGGCCCAATGGGCCAATTAACCTACTAAGCTGCAGGCTGTGGGATATGTAAACTGAGAAAAGACCTAATTAAGGAAGCATACTTAGAAGCATAGAATCATAGAAGCTTAGAGTCGGAAGGGTCCTCATGAGGTCATCTAGTCCAACCCCCTGCTAAAGCAGGACCACTCCCACTAAATCATCCCAGCCAGGGTTTTGTCTAATTGGGCCTTAAATATCTCCAAAGATGGAGATTCCACCACCTCCCTAGGTAACCCATTCCAATGCTTCACCACCCTCCTAGGCTGTGTCTACACTGGTAAATTAAGTTGACTTAAGCTTGCTTAAGTCGACTTAATTTACCCTGTGTCTACACTACAGTTTCCTTAAGTCGACTTAAGCAACTTGCTTAAGTCGACTTAAGGAAAATAAAGTCGACTTAATTAAAATTAAGTCAACTTTATAACACCACCTTCCTATTAGACCTAAGTGTAGACATGGGGTAGCCCTAAGTCGACTTAGGGCTACCCCAGGGCTACACCAATGCCCTCCCTGCCAGCGGGGGGCACAGGAGGAGCCTGGCATGCCCCCCACAGGGCAGGGCAGAGCCCTGCCCCTATGCCCTGCCAGGGTCCCTGTCCCCCTTTGCCCCATTGTACCTATTGTGAGACACCAGGGCCAGAGGGAAGCAGGAGAGTCATCCTTTTTGAAAACCGGGAGGTGGGCGGGCGCAAGCCCGCCCACTGCTAAAGCTCCTTCCCCAGCCCAAGGGAAGGAAGCGCTGGACCCAGCTCCCAACTAATTACGGGGGACAACAAATGAATAACGGGAACGGGTGTGAGGGTCAAAGGGTCAAAATCAGGGACTCGGAAGGGGACACCGAGCAGAGAACCCCGGACAGCGCCCACTGCTCCCGGAAGGTGTCGAGGGAGCCAGTGGACGCCGCCCAGAGGAACTCTGCCCGGATGCGTGCACGAACGAGGGACCGGAAAGAGGCCCCACAGTCGCAGGAACCTCCTTCAGCCAACCTCCTCTCTCTGGTTTTGTATATGGCCGTTTTGGCGTAGGCCAAGAGGAGGTTGGCGAGGAGGTCCCGCGACTTTGTGGGGCCACGGATGGGGAGTGCATATAAAAGAACGTGTGGGGAAAAGTGCAGCCAGAACCTCAATAAGAGGTTCTGGAGGAGCCGGAAAAGGGGCTGCAACCTGGCGCATTCAAGGTAGGCGTGCGCCAGGGTCTCCCTCACTCCGCAAAATGGACAGGTGTCGGGACGGGGAGTGAACCGCGCCAGGAACACGCCCGTGCTCACGGCTCCATGTAGGAGCCGCCAACTTATATCCCCGGCGGGCCTTGGGGTTAAGGTGGCATATAGACTGGCCCACCGGGGATCCTCGCCCTCCACAGATGGAATTAGGTCCCGCCATTTGGTATCGGGGCGGGACACGAGGGCGAGGAAGTGGATGGTGTGGAGCACGAGCGTGTATAGATGTTTGCGAGGCGCGGTTCGAAAAGAGACCGGCTGCAAGTCCAGCAGCCGGCTCGGGGCGTGGGGCGGGGGCGGCCGGGGGGGCTCGCGGGGCCGGGGCCCGATTAAAAGCTCCGGAGGGCCAGGACTGAGGGGAGGGCGGGGAGCACCCTCTCGCAGGACCTGCTCGAGGTAATCCCGAGCAGCAGGGGGCAAGGCTGCCTTCACCTCCTGGAGTAGGCGCCGGGGGGTTCGAAGGGTGGAGAGCCCCATGCGCTCAGCGAGCACAAGGGGATCCACCCAGTCCCCCCGGGCATAGTCCAGGAGGTCTCCGACCTTGGTGACGCCTGCCAGGACCAACCTCCGCCTCACGGAGGGGGCCTCCGCCACCTGCACACTAAGATGGGGGTTGTGTAGCAGGGGCTCCGCGAGGAGGTCCTCCCCCTCAGTGGGCACAAGGGACCTGGAGGCCAAAACGAGCCTCCAGGTCCGGAGGAGGTCCTGGTAGAAGGCCGGCAGCTCGGAGAGGTCTCGCGGAAAACCTCTCAGTTTGATAAAAAGGAGCTGCCGGTCGTATCGGAGCCCTCGGTAGCGGCGGAGGAAGGTGCACGCCAGTTGGCTCCACGCCGGACTACCTGCACTATAAAGGAGTCTCTGCAGGGCCTGGAGGCGGAAGGCATGGACCTGGCTGGAGACACAACACAGGCCCTGCCCTCCCTCCTCCAGGGGAAGACTCAAAATCCCTGCAGAGACCCAATGCAGTCCTGGCCAAAAGAACTCCAGAATTGTCTTCTGGAGGTTGGCCAGGAAACTCGGGGGCGGGACCAGGGTGTTGAGCCGGTGCCAGAGCATGGACAGGACGAGCTGGTTGACAACCAGTGCCCTCCCACGAAGGGAGAGGCACTGCAGCAGTCCTGTCCATCTCCGCAGCCGCTTAGACACCCTGTCCTCCAAACCTCGCCAGTTGTCGTCCGGGGAGGGATGCGTGGCAGAAAGGTAAACGCCGAGATAGAGCAGCGGACCCGCGCTCCACCGGATGGCTTGAAGCGCGGGTGGGAGGGAGCCGACCGGCCACCCGGCCCCTACCGCCAGGCCAGAGCTCTTGACCCAGTTGACCCGGGCGGAGGAGGCTGCCGAATAGATGGCCAGGCAAGCCTCCAACCGCTCCAGGTCTCCCGGGTCCTGGACCACGAGGAGCACGTCGTCGGCGTACGCGGACAGGACCAGCTTCAGCCCTGGCTCGCGGAGCACCAACCCCGTCAACCTCCGACGGAGGAGGCAGAGGAAGGGCTCCACGGCCAGGGCGTACAGCTGGCCCGACAGCGGACAGCCTTGACGGACTCCTCGCCCGAAGCTGACAGGTTCGGTCAAGGTCCAGTTAAGCTTGACCAAGCACTCTGCGGAGGCGTACAGCACCTGGAGAAACCCCACAAAACGGGGCCCGAAGCCGAACGCCTGCAGGGTGCCCAGGAGATACCCGTGGTCCACCCTGTCGAACGCCTTCTCCTGGTCCAGGGCCAGGAGGGCGAACGACAAACCATCCCTACACCCTAGCTCCAAGAGATCCCGGACCAAATACAGATTGTTAAAGATGGAACGGCCCGGGACGGTGTAGGTCTGGTCGGGGTGGACCACGTCCTGCAGCACGGACCCCAGCCGCAGCGAGATGGCTTTGGCTGCGATTTTGTAGTCCGTGCAGAGGAGCGAGACGGGACGCCAGTTCCGAAGGTCGCGGAGGTCCCCCTTCTTGGGCAGCAGTGCCAGGACTGCCCGCCGGCAAGAAAGGGGGAGCACTCCGCTTTCCTCGGACTCGGCCCAGACGATGGCGAGGTCCGGGCCGAGGACGTCCCAGAACACGCGGTAGAACTCCACAGTCAGCCCGTCCATGCCCGGAGATTTATTGGTGGGCATGAGACGGAGGGCTTCCGAGAACTCGGCCAGAGTGAGAGGTAGCTCTAGCCGGTCCCGGTTGCCCTCGCTGACCGTGGGAAGTTCATTCCAGAGCACCCTACAGGCGGCGATTTCGGTCGGATCCGGGGAGAAAAGACCGGCGTAGAAGGCCCTGGCCCTTCCACGCATCTCCACCGGATCCGTGAGGGGGGTGCCATCCTCAGCGAGGAGGCAGGTGACATGCTTTTTAGCCCCCCTCCGTTTCTCCAGGGCATAGAAGAAGCGGGAACCGCGATCCATCTCCCGAAGGAGATGGAGGCGGGATCGAACGAAGGCTCCCCGGGCCCGTAGATCCTCGAGGGCGCGGAGCTCGTCCCGCTTCTCCCGGCACGCTCCGCAGAGGGACGGATCCTCAGGGCTGGTGGCCAGGCGCCTCTCCAGCTCTAAGACCTCCCGTTCCAGCTGCTCTATCGCCGCATCCCTCCGCCGGCTGGCCCCCCGAGTGTAGTCACGGCAGAAGAGCCGGGCGCGCACCTTCCCCACGTCCCACCACAACCGCGCCGAGGGAAAGGCGGGCCTCTGCCCCCGCCAGGCCAGCCAGAACTCCCGGAAGGACGCCACGAAGCCCACATCCTCCAGCAGGCTGTTGTTAAAATGCCAGTAGGCCGGCCCCGGCCTCTCTGCCGACAGAGAGGCCTTCACGGTCACCAGGTGGTGATCCGTGAAAGGGGCCGGCCGTACGCCGGAGGAGTGGGCTCGTGCGAGATGGAACCTGGAGATGTAAATGCGGTCCAACCGGGAGTGGCGCGACCGATCTTCCCTCACCCGGACGAAGGTGAAGGTCACCTCGTCGTCCGGGTGGTGGTCGCGCCAGACGTCCACCAGGGAGTGGTGGTCCGTGATCTCCCTGAGGACGTCCGCGGCGGCCGGGCACTGCTCGGTCCCCGTGCGGTCCCGTTCCTCGAGGGTGAGATTGAAATCCCCGCCGAGGACCAGGCACTCCTGAGGTTCCAGCGTGCCGAGGAAGGCGGCCGCCCGCTGATAGAAAGGCACCCGCTCCGGGCCCGTTGCAGGGGCATAGACGTTGACCAAGTTCAACGTCAGCCCCTGCAAGCGGACCCGGACGTGCAGCAGGCGGCCCGGCACGACCTCGGCAACCCCCAGCACCTCGGGCTGTAGGTCGGGGGAGAACAGGGTGGCCACTCCGCCTTGTCGGGCGGAGAGATGACTAAGACACACCCTGCCCTCCCACTCCAGCCGCCAGCTGGCCTCGGCGGCTGGATCCGTATGGGTCTCCTGCAGGAACACTACAGAGTACCCCCCCTCCCGAAGGAAGGAGAGCACCTGGGTCCTGCGGAGACCCATCCTACAGCCCCTGGCATTCAATGTGGCAAAGATGACTGAGGCCATGAGGAGGGCTGGGGGGGAGGAACCTCAGGGGCAGGGCGACCCGCGGCTCCCGTCGGGCCCCGCAGCAGTCCGTGGCCCACCCCGTGGGCCATGAGGGAATCTCGGAAGCTGCGGGCCCTTTGGTATGCCGCGGCGTCCTGCTTCCCGGTCCCCTTCCCCTCCTTTAAGATGGCCCTCACGGCCTGGAGGACGGAGTTGAAATCCCCCCAGCGCTGGAGGGCGAGCCGCACTCGATTCCTGGCCCCACGAGTGTCGGCCAGGAACGAGCGCAGCTCCTCCCTCAGCGCCAGGGGGTCCGGGGCGAAAGGCCCCGGGCCGTCCCCCAGTCGGGTCCCCGAAGTGGCCCCGCTGCCAGCCGGGAGCGACAGACAGGGCGCAGAGCCCCGTCGCGGCGGCGATGGTGCGACCGCCGCGTCGCCCGGCTGAACCCCCGGCACTAGGGGAGGGGGCGGTGGAGGGAGAACTGCAGCCCCTTTGGTGGAAGGGGCCACGAATACCGCCCCAGGGGGACTGCATGCGGTCCCAGGGGCGGCAATAATAAGGGCGGGAACCTGGGAAGGGATGGGGTTGGTCGCGGGGGCCGGGGGAAAGGGGACCGGAGTCGGGTCAGGAAGGGGAAGGGAAACAATAGCAGGAGGGGCAGGGTCCCCAGTGGCCGGACCACTGGGGTGCGGCTCCCCTCGACCGGGCACGGGGGTATGCAGGAGGGGATCCGGGGACGGGTCCCTGCCGACGCTGGGCGTGGAGGTATCCATGTCCTCAGCGTCGGACAGGGGGGAGAAAACCAGGGGAGGGAGGGGAGGCTGTCCCACCCGGGTCGGCTCCCCGAGGCCCGGCCGCTCGGGGCCTGCCGTCGCCTCTAAGGGCCCGGCGGCTTCGGAAGGGGCCCCGCTCGCGGCCGGGGAGATGGAGTGGGCAGGGGGGATCCCCGGGACAAAGGGTGGGACAGCAGATGGAAGCTGGGATTGGGACTGGGGCTGGGATGGGGCCTGGGACTGGGGCTGGGACGAGAGAGGGGGTGGCGAGGACGAACTACCACCCAGATCGAGGCCCGCTGGTAGAGGAGGGTCGTCCTCCCCTGCGGCTACCAGGGTCAGACCCAGGGCCTCGATCTCCGCGAAGATGGAGCTAAAGTCCCCCCCCGCCTCAACGGATGTTACTTCACCACTGGTGGTGGGCATTGGGGGCGAGGCGGGCTCGGGGGGGGCAAGGGCAGCTCCATCTGCGGCCTCTCTGGGGCAGGGGTCTGTAAGGGCCTCCGATGGGGGGGCAGCGCTGCCCCCCTGTGCTGCTGGAGCCATACCCTCGGTCGCGGCCTCCCGCTGGACCTCGCCAGGGAGCGAGACAGAAGGCCCGACACTGTTGGTGGCATCCTCCTCAGCCCCCCGTACTGATTTTCGGGGGGCCTCCTCCCCATCCGACATGGTGGGGAGGGCTTGGGCCTTCTTCCGCTTCCCCTTGGCGAGGGCCCGGCCCTCCAAGATGGCATGGGAGGGCCAGCCAGCGGGGAGAGAGCCGGGCGTCGAAGGCGAGGGCTCCTGGGAAGGGAGGGACAAGGGAGGGAGGACAGGAGGATGGGAACCCTCCCCCTGGGGTGCGCCCTCTCCCATGTCCGGGGCTTCCCTGGCCGGCGCCCTCTCCTCCATTGGCCCCGTCCCAGACATGCTCAGTGGGGTGGCGACGGGGCCCGGTGCTGATGGTTGTGGCGGAGGAGGAGGGGCAGCTCCGGTGGCCAGGGAGCTGGGGGCACCGGCGATGGCGGTGCCGGTGCCTGATGACACCTCGGGGGGCCCGGTTGCTCCTGCTCCTTGCTGGGCCAGGGGACAGTCCCTCCGGACGTGCCCCGTGGCCCGGCAGAGGAAGCACCGAGCCTCCCCCGAGGAATAGTGAATTCGGTAATGGGCCCCTTGATGGGGCACCAAAAAGGACCCCTCGACTGCCCCTCCGTCACGCGCCCCCGCCGGCGGCAGCTGGATCTGCACCTGCCGGCGGAAGGACAAAACGTGACGGAGGGCGGGGTCCTTGCAGCCCAGTGGGAGAGGGCTGATGGTGGAGATGGGCTTCCCCAGGGTGGAGAGGAGGGGAAGTAGGGCAGAGTTAGGGAGGAAGGGCGGGACGGAGGTGAGAACCACCCGCACGCCCAGGTCCTCCAGGGGCTCCACGGGGACGTAGACGCCCCCCACCGCCAGGCCCTTCACCACCGCCTCCTGTGCGGCGGCCTCCGACGACAAGAAGAAGACTATCTTGCCGTACATCTTGGAGGCCGCCACGATAGCCGAGGGCCCCACCACCCTCGCCATCGCCCGCACGTAGGTCTCCACGTGGGGCGAGGCGGCTGCCAGGAGGCAACGGACGCCGTGCCTCCTGGTCAGGGTGGCGAAGGGGCCCCGGCTTCCTAAGATGTTATTCGAGGAGGCGGGGCGGGCAGATGGTACGGCGGCGGTGGGTGGAGGGGTGGCAGCCGCCTGGGCGTATGATCTGGGGGCTGAGGGACCCCCAGAACTGGTGGAGGGAGTGGCAGGGGGAAGAGGGGCCGCAGCCGATGGCGGGGCCGCGGCTGAGCTCTTATTCGCCTTCTTCGCCCGGCTCTTGCGGCCGGCCGAGGAGGCTACAGCAGCAGTGGAGGCCCCTCCCGTGCCCACCGCTGCAGGCGCCTTGGTGGGGGCGCCAGAGATGGTCGAAGCAGCGGCGGTGGTCGAAGGGGGAGCCGCAGAGGTGGATGGAAGAGCGGGTTCAGGGAGGGGAGCAGGAATGGGGGGGGCTGAGGGGGTCTCCATGTCCCCCATGATGGGGGACAAACGGGGTGGGAGACCTAGGGTAGGGGTGAAGGGGGGGGTACCGGAGGGGACGGGGGATGGGACCCCTCCTCCCCGCTAGACTGTGGCAGGGGAGGAGGGTATATCCGGGGTGGGGCTATAGGGATATGGGGGTGGATACTGTATTGGGGGGGAGGGAACACAGGCCAGCAAACCTCTCCTCCCCGCTAGGCTGTAGGCTGGGGAGGAGGGTGCCAACGGGGAAGGACACAGGGGCTTGTAGGGGATAGGAGGGGGTCCGGCTCCTCCGGCTGCACTGGGTAGG
>VOCT01073960.1:0-14375 GCA_007922175.1 Pelusios castaneus
GACTCTGTTGTCTTTCTACAATAGACTAACACGGCTACCCCTTTGGAATTTGACTCCCCAGAAGGAAAGACATCCTGTCTAGAGCAGAGGCCAGGTACTTTACCCAGATCCAAAGAGGCTACACCTGATGGCCTGGTTCCTTCTTGGTTCCAACAGGAGGAATCTCAGTGCTCTGAATCAGTTAAACATGTCCTTTTAAATAGCTGAAAACCTTCTACCCACAAAACTTACCTTCAAAAGTGGTCCAGATTCTGGAGCTGGTGTAATGAACTCAACATGGCTGCAACATTGGCGACTATTCCGATGGTCCTAGAATACCTGTGGGAAATAAAACAAACAGGCTTAGCCAGTAGCTCCATTAAAGTCCACCTCGCTGTCATCGCAGCCTTTCATAACACACACGCAATCTTCTCACATCCGATTATCAAGAGATTTATGCTGGACATACAAAACCTATACCCGGAGATTCGCCCACCGACTCCTATCTGGGACCTCCCTCTAGTGCTAAAATCTTTAACCAAACCTCCGTTTGAGCCACTTGCAACTTGTTCCCTCAACCACCTATCCATCAAAGTTGCGTTTTTAGTGGCTATTACATCGGCAAGGTGTGTCAGTGAGTTGGCTGCCCTGATGGCCATACCGCCATATATCATATTCCATAAGGACAAAGTAACGCTTAAACCTCACCCCAAATTCATTCCCAAGGTATCCTCCGCCTTCTATATCAATCAAACCCTCCACTTACCTATTTTCATGCCAAAAGCTCACTCCACACCACATGAGGCTCTCCTACATACCCTCCATGTCTGACGCGCTCTAGCCTTCTATCTGGAAAGAACAAAGACATTTAGGGTTAGGTTATTCGTCTCCACTGAGACAAGATCCAGGGGAGAAGCCATATCAAACCAGCATCTCTCCAAATGGATCTCAAATTGTATTCCCCTCTGTTACACCCTTACGGGGACATTTCCTCTACAACTTGTTACTTCACATTCCACAAGAGCGGTCTCCACCACAACCGCCTTCCTACATAACGTCCCTCTCACAGATATCTGCAAAGCTGCAATCTGGGCTTCATCACACACTTTCATAAAGCATTATGCTATCGATCGAGCATCACGCTCCAATGCAGCTGTGGGACTCTCCGTGCTGTCTACTGTGCACAAATGTGACTCCAAAGCCCCTCCATCCTAACTGCTGTACTGCTTTGGAGTCTCCCAAGGTGGAGTGCCCACAGGGACACTCCTCGAAGTAGAAAGGAAGATTACCCATCTTGTGCAGTAACTGGAGTTCTTTGAGATGGGTGTCCCTATGGGTGCTCTACCACCCTCTCTACCTTCAGAGTATGTTTTTCTTTGCTCCCAGCTGGAGAAAGAACTGAGGGGGGTCGCACCGCATGCGTGCCAAGAGGGCACCAAACTAGGCGCGAGACAGCCCTTTGGCGCCCGTGCGACCACAACGAACACTGCTAGAAAGTTCTCCGATCCAGGTGCGGGGGTGCGCCAAGATCCCAAGGTGGAGCACCCACAGAGACACCCATCTCAAAGAACTCCAGTTACCGCACAAGGTGGGTAACCTTCCTTTGTGTAGATGTGGCCTAGTTAAAGTAGCAACCAATCCCCACCCCCCAGGACTACACCAATGCCCTCAATGACAGGGGGGGTACAGGGGGAGCCTGGCATGCCCCCCAAAGGGCAGGGCATGTGGGCACGGTGTGACATTGTCTGGATTTAGGGAAATTCCAAAGGGGTAGCTGTGTTAGTCTATTGTAGAAAGACAACAGAGTCCTGTGGCACTTTAAAGACTAACAGATTTATTTATCGCATGAGCTTTTGTGGGAGGGCTCATCAGTTTACTCCCTCGGACCACATCACCTGGCAGTTTCCTTAACATTAAGGAGACAATGGTTGTTCACACCCTCCCGTCTAAGACATTTGTCCAGAATGACACAAGTTAAAGTATGGATATAACATCAAATTCTTAACTTCTAATCAAAATAGAATTCCTAGACATAAACTATATAATCATTTCCAGCAAATTACTACCTTTCTATTGATACCAAACATGACATAGTTCCTATGGATTATAGCATTTATGAGATATCCATAGAAAATAATATCATAAATGCTTCCCTAAATCCAAACAGCATCACACACAGGGCTCTGCACTGCCAGGGTCCCTGTACCCCTTTGCCCCATTGTACACAGGGGGTGCCCCCCAGCCACAATGGACCTGCCCAAGGTCCCTCTAGCCCCACAAAGTCGACCTAGAGCATCCAGTGTGGACGCTCTAGGTCGACTTTGTAAGTTCCCCTTTAAGTCGACTTTAATTTTAAGTGTAGACACACTAAGTCGACTTAGTTAAAGTCGACTTAAAAGTGCAAGTGTAGACATAGCCTCTGTTGTCTAGGAGGCTGGTATTCTCTCCTGTGGTAGGGTTGGAACCTAAGTCTCTTGAAGGATGGGGTGTATATGCCTAGGGTTCTTAGAGTTGCCCTGGAATCCTTCATAGAATGTAGTGTTTCATTGGTTTTCTTGGAAAACAGTTTGTTTTTCTCTAATAGCAAATCTTCCACTTTTGTTTGTAGGTCTTTAGGAATCCCGGAGGACTCGAGCCAGGTGACCCGGCGCATGGTAATCGCTGTCGCCGTAGTCCGAGCTGCAGAGTCGGGAACATCAAGAGCAGCCTGTAAGGAAGTGTGGGCAATGAGCTGACCCTTGCTTACCAGAGACTTTAACTGCTGTTGTTTATCCTCAGGTAAGTATTTCTTTAATTCCTCGATTTTTTCATAATTATCACAGTCGTACTTGGCCAGTAACGCATGATAATTGGCCACTCTAAACTGTAGGGTCGCTGAGGAATAGACCCTGCGCCCTAAAAGGTCCAGTCTTTGTTATCTTTCTCCGGGGGCATGTATTTTTGAGAATTTTGTTTTGACTTGTGGTGTACTAATGGGTGGCAGGTAGATGAACAGGAAGTCCATACCCTTAGCTGGAATATAGTACTTCCTGTCGGCTCTCTTGCAGGTGGGTGGTACCGAGGCTGGGGTCTGCCAGATGACATCGGCAGGTTCTAATATGGCATCGTTTATTGGTAATGCGATTTTGGTGTTGGTTGATGTATGGAGTATCTTGAGCAGTTTATGTTGCGACTCCTGCACCTCTTGGAGGGGTATATCCTGTGAGATTGCCACTCTCTTAAACAGTTCTTGAAACTGTCTGAAGCTGTAGTTGGTGGTGCAGGCATGACGGCTTCATCCGGGGATGATGATGAATTGTGTTTGGGGGAGGTGTCTTCAATCACCTCGCCTTCAGAGATGTCATTCGGGTCCTCTGTTGGGATTGGTGATGGCGGTTGCTGTGATGCCCCTGATGTAGAGGGTTTGGGCTTGGGCAGACTGTTGTCAGGATTCTGGTTTCTGGAGGACTGATTTCATATTGACCTCTCTGTCAGGATCTTCATTTGCCGCATCCATTCTCTCATTGTTTTCTCCATCTGAGCTAATGATCTTATAGAAGCGATAGAGACTGTTCTGTCTGAAGATGAATATGTAGGAGAGAAGGTGGCACTCTTAGGTGGTATTCTTCCTCGTCGCTAGAGAGTAGGGTCGGTACTGGGAAGCGACCACGTTGTGTGGATGGTGAGACATCTGTGCCACATAATGGGGAATGAGAATATGTATCTGGTTTCTCCCGGTGCTGCGGCTGGGCTGCCGATGCCATGTTAATCAGTGCCGGGTCAGCGCCGGTGTCCTAGTTGGTGTTTTAAGAGGCATTTGAGGTGGTGACAGTACCGAGGGCGGTGCCGATGGTGGTGCCAGGTGTGCCGGTGCCGTTTTCGGTGCCATTTTAATCGGCGTGGGTGAGGCCGTGGCCAGTGCCGGTTTGCGGCTCAGCACCATCCTCTTCGGTGCCGAACCCTTTACCATGGGTAGGATTTTGGCGGCACTCTTAGATGTCAATGGCAACAAGGCTAAGGGTAGCTCAGGGGCTCACTTTGGCTTCGGTGCGTCTGTGACAGAGGCGTCTGAGACCCTTTTCTTCTTTGTGCCAGAGGGCTGAGGGCTCGACTCCTTGTCCTCTGGTGCCTCTTCTGTCTCGGTGGGTGGTTGGAGCGACTTTTCCAAAAGAAGGAGTTTAAGTCTTAGCTCCCTATCTGCTCCCTGCTGCCTCTCCCATGCTCCACCCCAGCTTCTACTTGTCCCACTCCCGAGGTCTTCCCCCATTCCCTTCCTGTTGTCTGCTCTCCTCTCTTGAGCCAAACCACAATGCCTTCTTGTCCCAGCTGAGTCAGACTGGTCCCTGCCCAGTTCCACTCAGTAGTCCAACCTTGAGATGCATTTTGTACTGTGCCAAGCGATAAGCCCAGTGCTTCAGTTCCATGCCCAATCCCTTCCTAGCAGCCGCCAAGGGCTCACCTGGGCTTAGACCCCAGGTGGTTTGGGAGTGGGGGGGGAGTCCCAGGAAACTTCCCCCTCTCACCTGGAAGGAAAGTTGGGATGGGGCTGGCCCCTCCACATGAGGGGGATAGGAGCTGTGGGGTAAAGAAGATGCTCTCCATGTGAGCAGCACATTCCAGCCTGCTGGGGAGGGGGGGAAAGGCTATCCCCTCTGCGCTTCCTGTTCTCAGGAGGTGGTGAGTGAGTCACTCGCTGGCAGGTCAGCAGCTGAGTTACACCTGGGAGCAGTGGCCCCAGGAGTGGGGGAGTCATTGGGGGAAGTGTTCATATCGGCCTCCAGAAGACTTAGGAGGCAGCAGGGCTGCAGCTGCCACCTCCCTGCAGCAGTGTTTCCTCTTGGCAGTTTCGCTCCTCTGCTGAGAGAGATCTCCCCCATGAAGAGGCATGAGCAGCAGGCAGGGGCAACACCACTGCCGGGGAACAGGGGTGGCTGCAACCTACAGCTCCCCCACATCCCTGGGAGGCAAAGAGGCATTGGCCACTGCTGAGCCCTTCCCTCATCATCTCTCTGGCTCCTGTGGCTGCTGCTCCCAGCAAGAACTCAGCTGATGGCTTTGGCTACCCCTACCCCACGAGGTGACCTGCCTGAGGTCACTCACAGCCTCAAAGGCCCTGGCCGTGGAGAGCAAAGGGAGACTCTTTCCCCGCTCCCTGGGTTGGTGGGCTGTACTACCCTTGTGGAGAGTCCCTACTTGCTCTGCATAGCTCCATCTCCTCCTGCCCCAGGTTTCCAGGTGAAGGCAGGAGTTAGTCAATTAGTCAGGGAACCGCATTTAGGGTCGCTGGGAGCTGCCACTGGCTAGCCGTCAAGAACACTGGTCTAAGTATTCCGAGGACCCACTGAGATCGAACGGGTGGTATACTTTGTTACTTTTAAAATTCTTTATCAAACATTTGAGCGGCTAGCTGATATCCAGAATTGGGCAAGTCACTTCTACCCATCTCTAAAAATTATAATTATAACTGGTTGGAAAATGAAATGAAATTTTAATTGAAATTTATCACAATTTTATTCTGGTTTGATATTCAAAATTTCAGTGAAAATTTAAATCATGCACAATTTAGAACGTTTTCTGATCTTCTCTACAGCTGGTTGAAAAGCATGATAATTTTTGCAAAAAATATATTTTTTAACCTTTTTCACTAAAATTCACAATTTCAATGAAATTGTGACTATCGAAGTTTTTCGTTCAACTCTAGTCAATATACTTACTATGTAGACACTTCACTAGAAGACTGTATAATCCCAATTATCTTAAGTTTTTATAACTGATTCATCTTACTATAGCATGATGGCATTGGGTGTAGAGAGGAAGAACAGGAGATACAGTGAGTAGAGGGGGACAAACTCTTTTTTCATCCTTCTACATAAAGGCTTTGTAATCTAAGTAGCTGTAAAGAAATAATGTATCATATTAATCACATGGAGGTATACATGCCATAATCAGTTTGGTGTTAATTTTTAAGGAGGAGCACGAGCTGTATACAATTATAAAGGAACCGGTTCTTGCATGTATACAGATATATGGTTCTTCAGCATTCATCTGTATGAAAAGTGCTATAAAGTATAAGAGATTAATATTACTAAAATAAATAATGTATTATTAACCTGTGTGTATGTGATACATATATATCAGACAAAATCCATTAGCTTTATTTCTCCTGTTCATGCTTTGTTTGCAGTTGCCATCTCCAAAACAGGTGGCAGTTATGTTTATTATTCTTTTCCCTATGAAAATTTAAGGGCATGGTTAGTGACAACCAGTGACTTAGCAGCCACTATTTGTTTTTATGCTGTAAATATATCTCAGAGTGGTAAGGACCATGTTCTTCTGCTTTATAAATGTTCCCAGTTGCCAGCCAGGAGGATAATGATGATTAAAGCAGGAGCTGAGTGCAAGGGGAAATACTAAACCTCATGTATTACTCTCTTTGTTCTCCCTCTATGTGACAGGATAATTACCTTGCCTTCGCTTGCAGTCTGCTCCCCGTCTATATTTAGATATGTATTGCAGAGCTCTCCTCTCACTAAGATCTTTTATTCCAAGGAAAAAACCAAAACAAAGTCGATGATTGAAAAATTCAGGAAGGCTCTGTTAAAACACAGATAAAATGTGGAGTTTAAGAAGATGTCCTTATACAGGTGATTGAAAACAGACCCAGGGAGGCATGGAGGGTTGATAAGTATAAGCGTTTCCTAGTTGTGTGCAGTATAGAAGTTTCCAGCCGCCTGTCCACACTTGTAATGATGTTGTTAGCCACGCGGATTGACTGCATCAACACTTTGAGAGTTCACTGTACAATGAGAGGGGGGACCCTAGCTGGCAAATGATGTCCTCCATGTCATCCAGGAAATGACAACAAAGCCTTGGGGTGCTGTCAACTGGGAGAAGGGCCTCTGGAAACTGTACCTTCACTTATAGCAGAAAGCAGATGTGGAGACAGAATTCCCTGTGATCTCCATTGGAAGCATCTGCAGAAAAGCTAGGGATTCCTATCTCCACCCTTTCTCAGAGGGTGGGGGCGGTATAGAAGGAAATCTTCTCTTAATGGATGTAGTAGATGCTGATTGTTGCAATCAAAAAGATACCCACAGTTGGGCCTAATTATAGTGCTGTTAAATGTATGTGTTGAGTGAAAGAGCTGAGTATATTGACGCATTTCAGGATGTTGACTCCATTTTACTGTAACTTTGATTTGGCTACATGCGGGAAGGGAGGGCATGAGACACATGAAATTCATATCATTGGATTCCTGTTGCTGAGACTAGTGCCTATTACCAAAACAAAGGTCTGTAATGTAAATATGGTAAAAATTATTGGACCTTTGATTTTGGAACTACAGTGTGAGGGGAGAGCACTGGCATTTCATGGCAGAAAGTCAAGAGGGAGAAGTTCCCTGCTGTGGTAACAAGAGTACCAGAAGATTTGTGTCATCTCTTACACTGATTCCTGTGAATGATTCTGTTATTCATAGCCCTGCTCATAGCCCTGCCTTAGGAAGCAGGCAAATATAATTGCCCCCTTTTACGGATGAGATAACTGAGGGTCTGAGAGGTTACACAAACACACTTCTAACAGACATGAAAACAGAACACAGGTCTTGGACATGATAGATCCAACTTTCAGCCATTTAGCCACACTGCCTCTTAGGGAGAGGGCCAAGTGTGTGTGCTTGGTGAGGCAATTTGTGCAAAGGGCTACTACTGCACACTCATCTCTACAAAGCATTGAGACACAGATGACTTGTCTAGCGAATGTTTGTCCATTGTGGAATAGCTGTATCGTGAATGAGGTAGCGGACTGAAGGAAGACAATGGACGGTGCTGAAGTAACGGCAACTGGATAAGTCACAAATTCTGAGCGATACTAACTTTGATCTTTGTCTCTCTGTCTCAGTTCTCCATAAGTAAAACACTCACAGCAGTGTTGTGTAAATAAATTCAGTTACATTTATAGGGTGCAAAAAAAATGGAGCTGTGCTGGAGGAGGTGGGGGCACGAGAGGGAGCTGGAAGCTTTTCCAGATGTAGGATAGCATGTAGAGGATCCTGTAATGATAAGCAGGTTGGAGTTGTTCCAGGGCTGGGCATGGGTGGGTGGGGCCCAAATCTCTATTGCATGTTGGGGGAGGAAAGAAAGCAGCTAAACTATATGGCAGTAGGAAAAGTGGGAGGGGCAGCAAAGGGCTACTCTTCTGTTGTCTATGTAGAGGCCCCCAGTTGTACTTTAGGATGCTCATTTGTCCTCATTGTAAGCCTCAGTGGATCACTGGAGGCACTCCCTATCCTTGAAGCTTTTGGCTTCTTTGAGTGTGAGGGTTAAGGAGGTTGATCTATGAGATAAGGATGTCAATGGAAGCCCTTTCTCAAATAGAAGCTCTGCCTTACTTCAGTGTCACAGGAAATGATGACATAACCAAAACGATCTTATGACCTTAACCTTTGCCCTGAGACCTGGTCTAGCCATTTCAATCCATGAACTCCAACTGGAAAGCTCACCTTATCTTAGGAGGGAAACCTACAGGACTTAGCATATGACCAGAGGCCAGAGTGAGAAGTAATCACACCTCTAAAAACCATAAACACAGATAAATGCATGAAAAAAATAGACTATAAAAACAGAGTGAGCAAGAGGTGTGTAAAATATGTGCAAAGAGATTTGTTAAAAGAAAAATTCATGTTCTTCTTCGAGCGATGTCCCTGTGTGTGCTCCACACCAGGTGTCATCGCGTCCCGCGGTGAAGACCGGAGGCTTTAAAGCAGTAGTGCTGTAGGGGGCTGCACGCGCCGGTCGCGGCTCGCGACCATTCCCGCCAGTCGTGGCGCGCGCAGCCCCCTCCGTCCCTCAGTTCCTTTTCAACCGCCCTCGGGTGAAGACGGAGCTGACTCACTCTCCAGTCAACCTAGAAGAAAAACATACAAAACGAAGAAATATTTAGTCACAATCCTTTCATCTATAGTTCTTAAGGACATTTAAAAAAAAAAAAAAAAAAAAAAGCCGCTTGTCCGTTTCGGCCGGTAACGGCCGAACGGTACTTCTGACAGCTTCCACCTTTTATGATGCCCTCTTCATCGGGCTTTAAAAGGTGTTCCGACTGCAAGGACTCTATTCCCGCATCTGACGGACACGACAAGTGTGTCCGCTGTCTGGGAGACTTGCACGTTCCCCAAAAGTGTTTCACTGCGGGAACCTAAGTGCTAGAGCCAGAAAGGAGAGAGATCTCAGGCTAAGGATTTTCCTCATGGAGAAATCCTTAGCCCCTGGCTCATCGGCTAATGGGGACAGGCAACTCACTGATACACCGGCAAGCCGGCGTTCAAGCGCCCCGTCACCGGCGCATACCAGCCATTCGAGAAGGGATCGCTCCCCTTCAAGGAACAGAACAAAAAAGTCAGCCCAGAAGGCATCTGGTTCCTTGGGCTCAAAGGCGGTCGCAAAACATGGGAGTGACAAATCCTCCCATGGGAAACAGGGAATCAGAGGCACAGGCTCCTCTTCCCCCGCACTGGCGACCCTGAACACTGCGGCTCCCAGCATTCAGGCTGACCGCGCTAACCCGGCGCCGGCTACGGCCCCGGCTGAAGCCCCGGCACCGCAGGCGCCGCAGGTGCCGCAGCTAGACCCGGCACCGAGCTCCCCGCACCGCATGGAGGGGGCTCAGAACTCCACTGCTCCGGCACCGAGCGTGCCTACAGAACCGGCTCCACGTAAGAGAGCCAGGAAAGAGAGACACATTTCCCCTGCTTCCCCCTTTACAGAACGCTCCAGGAGGCGCTGTTCTCAGCCTCACACAGACCGGGGACACTCATGCTGCTCATACAGAGGCAGATCCCCGGCCAGATCTCTGTACTCGCACGCAGAATCAAGACGACATCACTCCCCATGCTGTCGCCACAGCACACCACATTATCGTTCGTCTGATAGGTGGGATCACCAGTCAAGCTGTCACAGCATGCGTTCAAGTACACATTATCACAGTCGTCATCACTCTCGCTCTCCACTCCGGTCACCTAGCCGCTCTCTCTCTACCCTTTCTGAGCACTCGTCAAGATCTCCTCTATCAGTGCATACTGCTGTGAACACTTCCCAGCTACATCAACAAACCACGGAAAACAAGGATGCAGTAATTCCATCATCATCCTCATCCTCCGATGATACAAAATTGTTCAATGAATTATTCAAGAGAGTGGCCCAGGAACTGGAAATCCAGCTAGAAGAAGTTGCAGAGCCAAGGCATAAACTCCTTAAGATTCTACATTCTTCAACATCCTCTAAAATAGCTATGCCTATGAATCCAGCACTTATGGATCCGGCCAACGTCATCTGGCAAAGTCCAGCTACCATACCACCCACAAACAAAAGAAATGACAGAAAGTGGTACATTCCCTCGAAGGGCATGGAGTTCCTATTTACACACCCTCCAGCGAACTCCCTAGTAATGGATGCAGCAAACCAAAGAGGAAAGCAACAAAATTTTAAGGCAACTCCCCACGATAAAGATTCCAAACGCTTAGACTCCCTGGGTCGAAAAATCTATACATCAGCCACGTTACTCCTGAGAATTGCCAACTATACTGCTCTCCTTTCAAACTACAATCATTTAATATTCGAAAGACTATCCCAGCTCACAGAAATCCTTGCTGACAACGGGAGAGAGCAACATAAGAGCCTGATAGCGGAAGGACAACTAATCTCAAGAACATCCCTTCAAGCTTCCTTAGATATAGCAGATACAGCAGCTAGAGCACTGGCCACAGGCATTGTCATGCGAAGGGCATCATGGCTTCAGACAGCAGGTCTACCTAGAGACCTTCAGACAAAAATAGAAGATCTGCCTTTCGATAAAATTAATCTTTTCGCCGAAAGGACGGACACACTAATGCATGCCATGAAGGATTCGAGAGCCACCTTGCGAACCCTGGGCATTCACACCCCCATGTTCAAAAGGAGGCAAACGAGATACCAACCCTTCAATCGCAGGTATCAGCCTTACTACTCTCAGAACCAACAAAGACACGATCCCCCATCTAGGGGTAGACAGAGAGGCTTCAGACGTAGACAGACCTCCAACCAGTCCACCAGTTCTCAACCGCAACCTCAAAAACCTCAATTTTGAGGTGTTGGTCGAGGGTTTGAGACTTCCTCCTTGTGCAGAGACATTAAACCAAGTAACCTTAAACTTCGAATTCTGTCTCAGGCAATTCCATCCGGCCTGGTCTTCCATCACAGCAGACAAGTGGGTCTTGGAGATCGTCAACAAAGGTTATTCCATCCCATTAACTTCCCGCCCTCCTCCTCATTACCCTTCCCCGTCCCTTTTCAGGGACACCAGTCACGTACAACTCCTTCAACAGGAAATCAAACAGCTCCGCGACATAGGAGCAATAGAACCTGTTCCCACTCAACACATGGGAAAGGGGTTTTACTCTCGCTATTTCATAGTGCAGAAAAAATCAGGCGGATGGAGACCTATTCTCGACCTCAGACCCTTAAACAAGCACGTCAAGAAGCAAAGGTTCAAGATGGTTACTCTAAACAAAATAATTCCGATGCTCAACCAAGGAGAATGGTTCTCTTCCCTCGACCTCAAAGACGCATACTTCCACGTCACCGTTCACCCTGCTCACAGAAAATTCCTTCGCTTTGCAGTGAACAATCAACACTACCAATACAAGGTAATGCCCTTCGGCCTATCCACAGCCCCAAGAACTTTCTCCAAGCTCCTTGCAGCGCCTATAGCCTTTCTCAGGATGCAAGGAGTAAAGATTTTCCCTTATCTAGACGATTGTCTGATTTCAGCACATTCCAAAGATGCCGCCACCAAGGCCACCCATCTAACCATATCACTTTTCAACAAGCTGGGACTCAGAGTAAATATGGACAAATCTATCATAGAACCAGTGAAGAAAATTCTCTTCATAGGAGCTCTATTGAACTCCGAGACAGCAATGGCATCTCTTCCCAGAAACAGATTCGATACAATCCGAGAGCTGATCAATCTCGTAAGAGCTGCACCAGTTGTCACCACTCGTACTGTGTTGCAGCTTCTGGGTCACATGGCGGCCTCCACAAGCGTAGTTCCCAATGCCAGACTGCATATGCGAGCGTTACAACACTGGTTAGCAACAGTGTACAGACCAAAATACCACAACTTGAACAAGAGAATAACAATTCCAAAACAAATAAAGGACTCCCTGGATTGGTGGTCCACATCAGGAAATGTCATGGTAGGCATACCATTTCTACAGTTGCAACCCACAGTCCTGCTCACTACGGATGCCTCCACACTAGGCTGGGGAGCTCATCTAGACCAACTAACTACGCAAGGCCTGTGGACAAGGGAGGAAGCCACCCTACATATAAACGTGCTAGAACTAAGGGCAGTCCGCTACGCCTGCGAATGCTTCCTTCCACTAATTCGCAGCAAAGTCATAAAGGTCATGACGGACAACATGGCTTGCATGTTTTACATCAACCGACAAGGGGGAGCACGGTCACCAGCCCTTTGTGCAGAGGCAGTAAGACTCTGGAACTGGTGCATACATCATTCAATTACCATCACAGCATCCTACCTACCGGGAAAACAAAATGTAACTGCGGACATTCTAAGCAGGAGTTTTCCACCCAACCACGAATGGGAGATCGACAATGGCCATCTAACACGCATATTCGAACGCTGGGGAAATCCAACAATCGATCTCTTTGCAACCTATATCAACCGGAAATGCCACCGGTTTTGTTCCAGGGCGGGCTTGGGGCCCAAATCTATGGGGGATGCCTTTCTAGTAACATGGCCCCAGACCCTCCTATACGCCTTTCCCCCAATTCCTCTAATACCCAGAGTCCTCCAAAAGATCAGGAGAGACAGGGTTCGAGTAATACTGGTTGCGCCAGCCTGGCCAAGACAACCATGGTTTGCAGAACTACTTGCTCTATCGCGACGCAAACCAATAACTCTACAACCATTCCCGAGTTTACTGACACAGAGTTCCGGGCGGACTCTCCACCCAGAAATCGAGAAACTACACCTCACAGCATGGTTCCTCGATGGTTCCGACACGACGAGCTGCAGTGTTCAGAGGCCGTTCGTCACATCCTTCTTAACAGTAGAAAATTGAGCACTAGGAAAACTTACCTGTTAAAATGGAAAAGGTTCCAAAGCTGGTGCGACTATAGGGACATCTCGCCAACATCATCCTCGATCCCTCACATCCTCGATTACATCCTGGAACTGAAACAGTCAGGGCTCTCCTTTAACTCCCTGAAGGTCCATTTGGCATCAATCTCAGTTTTTCATGACCAACTTAATGGCTCATCAATCTTTACTAACCCCATAGTGAAACGTTTTTTTAATGGGCATTCAAAGAGTCTTCCCTACTGTACAAACCCCACCACAACCCTGGGACTTAAATCTAGTCCTTAATACGATAACGAAATCCCCATTCGAACCCCTGGCGACCTGCTCCCAATACTACATGTCCATGAAAGTAGCCTTTCTGGTCGCTATTACATCTGCACGAAGAGTCGGAGAAATTAACGCCCTCACAACAGATCCTCCGTATACTGTGTTCCAAAAGGACAAAGTTACATTACGTCCTCATCCCAAGTTCCTGCCCAAGGTTGTGTCCCACTTCCATATTAACGAACCCATATATCTACCTACCTTCTTTCCGAAGCCTCACAAGAATCCACGGGAAGCCGTCCTCCATACGTTGGATGTCCGACGAGCGTTGTCCTTCTACCTGGATAGAACAAAATCATTTAGAAAATCGAACAGACTATTTGTCTCCATCGCAGAGAGATGCAGAGGCCTACCAATATCCACCCAAAGATTATCAAAATGGATAAAGGAATGCATTATAACTTGCTACCAACAAAATAAAATACAACCCCCAGTCAAAGTCAAGGCACATTCCACACGAGCGATGGCGGCCACCACAGCATTCCTAAATAACGTGCCTCTTGCAGACATATGTAAGGCTGCCACTTGGACCTCTCTGCATACTTTCACAACGCATTATGCAATTAACAAAACTTCTTATAATGATGCCAGAGTGGGATCGGCGGTGCTTGCCACTATACACCGAAGTCCCTCCTCCATGACTGATAACGGCTAACAAGTCACCTGGTGTGGAGCACACACAGGGACATCGCTCGAAGAAGAAGAAGGGGTTGCTTACCTGTAACTTCTGTTCTTCGAGATGCGTGTCCCTGTGGGTGCTCCACACCAGGTGTCATCGCGTCCCGCGGTGAAGACCGGAGGCTTTAAAGCAGTAGTGCTGTAGGGGGCTGCGCGCGCCACGACTGGCGGGAATGGTCGCGAGCCGCGACCGGCGCGTGCAGCCCCCTACAGCACTACTGCTTTAAAGCCTCCGGTCTTCACCGCGGGACGCGATGACACCTGGTGTGGAGCAC
>ML687200.1:0-13032 GCA_007922175.1 Pelusios castaneus
AGTTAGAACCCAGGAGGCAAGCAACAAGAATAACACCTTTTTATCAGTCCTATATCCAACACCATCATTTCTGCAAAGCTGCTCCATCTTATTGCACCCCAAAGCAAAGTCTGTTCCTGAAGACTTCTTTCCAGCTCATCACTAAATGTCAGGGGGGAGCCCATTCAGATACTATTTACAACAGAGCTAGGCCAGGGCAGGAGGCAGAGTAGCCTCTGGAGTGAAATCCTCTCCTGTCTCCGGGGAGGTGCCTTGCCTCGGAGCAGAGTGTATCAGGTCAGACAATGACTGGGGCATGTTTTCTGCTTTGCTGGCCCCTCATGTAGCCTGGGGAGGTGCTAACCAATGCTGCTATCTTCTTATAGGTCCCTGCCTTGGATGTCCCCAGGATGATGTGGTGGCAGTTCTGTGTATGCAGCCTTGGGATTCTCCTCCTTGCACCATGTTCTCTCTCTGGTAAAACATTTGAATCCCAATTATTTTCCTCCCTGTCCCCTGCGCCCTGTAGGGCTGGGAGAGAAAAATAGGGGACCAAACAAACCCACCGGACATTCACAGTCAGAGTAAAAAGGATCAGGCCCTGCTGAATGTAGGGAGGTGGTGATGTTAGGATGACTGGGGCCCATCCTAGCTCTGAATGACAGAGATTGTAAGATCTTATATTAAGTTGATCATCACCTGGGCTATGTCTACACTTGGTCAAATAAGTCGACTTTGCTAAGTTGACTTAACAAAGTCGACTTTAAGTCGCCTTTGTTAAGTCAACTTAGCATGTCCACACTATAAAATTAGGTCGACCTTACGTCGACCTTGCCAAATCAACTTAGAGTGTCCACACTGGACGCCTGACTCGACTTGTAGGGTTTAGGTGGACCTGGGACTGGTGAATGGTGGAGGGGGGTGTGGGCATCCCTTTAAAAGTGCCAGGGAGCTCAGCATTTTCCCCATTATACCAGGGTACAATGGGGGCTGAGAAGGACAGGGACAGGAGCAGGGTATAGGAGTGGGGTGGGCAGGGCTGTGTCCTGCTCTGTGGATGGGCACGCCAGGCTCTGGCTGTGCCAGGCACCCTGGCAGGGAGGTCAATGGGTGAGCCCTGGAGGCCTTTTAAGTTGACTTTAAGTCGATTTAGGGCTAAGCCACGTCTATATTGGCTTAAGTCAACTTAATAAAGTCGAATTAGCCAGTAAGTCGACTTTAAACTAGGTTTTATTAAGTTGACTTAAAATTTCCTGAAGTCGACTTAATCAGCAGCAGCTTAAATCGACTTAAGGAAATTGTAGTGTAGACGCAGAGTAAATTAAGTCAACTTAAGCAGGCTTAAGTCGATTTAATTTACAAGTATAGACACACCCCTGCTGTCCCTGATAGATGCCCCAGTACCCCCTTCCTGTCCTGCCAAAGCACCCAAAGGCACCATGCTGCTAGATCTGCTCCATTGGGGACCTTGATTCTCATGACCCTCAAGGCTGAGATCTTCACAGCTGCCTGAGGAAATGGAGTCCCCAGGCCTCCAAGCACCAGAAGTCAGGTCTTAAAATTCAGGAGTTTGACTAAATAATCATCAGATTTAAAAAACAGCAAATATTCTTTCAGGTTCTTCTTATTTGCCTTGGAGGAAGGTGGTTTGAGAAAGTTGTGTCATGATTTTAATCTTTAGTCTACGACCCCTAGAGCTAAAAGTGACCTTTTTTTTAAAAAAAAAGAAAGCTGAGATTCTACCAGAATCACACACTCCAAGGAGCCGAGGCTTTATTAAAAGCACTTAGTAGCCCAAGAGCTGGCAAACTATCAAAATCTTCTTTGGAGCTTTGAAAATCTCACCCTTATCCCACCCCACCAGCAGCCATACAGTGACAGTCAGATTGGCAATAATTGCTCTACATGTCCCATGGTGGGACCTGGGACAGAAAAACCTGGAGACCCTTCAGACACAGCAACTATGCAGGCATAGCTCACCTTCAGATGCTTAATTTCAGACACAGACGCCCATCCCCAGAATGATGAACCCCCAGCTGAGTCAGTCTCTGTTTTAGTTATTGAACCCCTGGAAGAGACACGCATTGGCCAAAGATCCATCAAAGAACTGATACCCTCAGGCCAGGCAGAAGTCCTCTCACATGGCTTCTCAGCAGCCATTGTGGGGCTACAGAGATCTGAAAATGATTCATCAAAGAAGTTGGTTGCAGTGGAAAGAGTTCCTAAATGGATGCCATGGGGTGCCCTGTGCAGGGTTCTATGAACTGGCAGATGGCTTCCAGCTGGGGTCACCCCTTGCCAACTGAGTGTAGGTAAGTTGCAAGACAGGCACCTTTGGAAGACTTTCCAGGGGATTGTAGGACAGCATTGGAGGACTGGCTTGCGTCAGCTATAGTATGGGTGCACTACCCTGCATCCACATTGAGAGTAACTCAATAGAGTTACACATGACGGTGCCTCAAGAACCTTCTGCTATGAGCAATGCACAACTGAGGGAATTTTCTTTAGCTCACTGATACCCTGTGCTCTCACTCACTGTGTGTCTGTAGTGCTAGGCCTTGGCTCAGCAATACTCCCTCCTCTTTCCTCTCACTCATGGTGCTCCTGGTGTTGTCTATTGCAGAGACGTTCTCTCTGGCTGGCTCCCCACACCCCGTGGTGGGAGTAGTTGGCCAGGATGTGGTGTTACCCTGCCAGATCTCACCTCCATCCCGGCTGCCCAACATGGATGTGCGATGGAGGAAAATTGGAACAGGATTTATCCCAGTTCACGAGTACTCGGACAAAGGTACCCAGGACCTGCCAGGGGAGAGTTACCAGAACCGGACTGAGCTGTTCCTGCAGGAATTCAGCAGCGGGAACATCTCCCTGAAGTTGAAATGGCTCCAAGTGACAGATGATGGGAAATACCAGTGCTTTGTGAGGAACCCAGAGTGGAGTCGCGAAGCCACCACTGAGCTACGGGTCGCAGGTAAGACACAGCACTAAGGGGTACTGTATCTTGGCACTTGGAGCCTTCTGTCCCCCTGTGCCCCAAGACTGAGCACAGCATGGCATTAGGGGGTGATGTGTCTGGGCAGCCAGAGCATTCTCTGACCCTGGGGATCCCCCACACTGAGCCCAACATGGAAGTAGGAAGTAGGACTCTGTGCCACAAGCAATGGCATGCAGGACTCAGCAGGGGGCAGTTTCCCCTCGTACTCAGTGCTGACGCTACTGTAGCATTGGCAGGGTCAGCACTCATTAAACAACCTCCTCTCTATGTGTGTGTCTACACTTGTAAAGTTAAATTGACTCAGTTCAGTCAACTTAACAAGATCGACATTAAGTCGACTTAAAGTTGACCTTGTTAAGTCGACATAACAGTAGACATAGCCACCCACACTGGCTTTAAGTTGACTTAATAAGGATGACTTGGCGCTATTCCATGGCCACACTAGCTTTAAGTCGGCTTAAGAAGTCAATTTAAGGCTTAAGTCGACCTGTAGAGGGGAAGTTATTAAGTCAACTTAATAGAAGCCCAGTGTGGCCATGGCGTTCTTTAGGTTGACTGAAGCGTCCGTAAGTAGACCTAACTTGCAAGTGTAGACGTACCCCATGTGACCTAAAGCTACAGTCCTCGGCTCTCATGCCCCCTGCAGCACGGTTTGAGGGAGTGGAACCGTCACCCCATTGTTCTGCCCAAATCCCAGCTCAGGTAATAATATTCAACCTCCCTGAAACTCCCCCTGCAGTTTCCAAGGGTTGGGATATTGCTTTTTATTCCCTGCGCATTGATCACATGTTCAACACTGCACAAGGGCAATGAAAGGAACTGTCTCTGCCCATATAGCTCACTAGGTACCGTAGCACCAGACTATACTATTCAGAAACATGAAGCCCCAGATGAAGGGCACTCCTGCAATAATGCAAAGGACTAAAATCAAAGGTAACTGGAAATCACATGATGCTACCAAACACATGATTTCCTGATACACACTCTGTGACTACCCACATACAAGTTGGGCTCTTAAACAGTTGTGTCCCCTCAGTTCTCCAACCTGGGATGCCTTTTACACTTCTGGGCTGAGAAAACCACTCCTGGTCAGTTCATACACAGCATCCAGCCAGTAAATCACTGCCAGCTACACAATATGGCTGTGTCTACACTTGTAAATTAAGTCGACTTAAGCTTGCTTAAGTCGACTTAATTTACCCTGCATCTACACTACAGTTTCCTTAAGTCGACGTAAGCAGCTTGCTTAAGTTGACTTAAGGAAAATAAAGTTGACTTAATGAAAATTAAGTCGACTTTATAAAACCTCCTTTAAAGGTCGACTTAAGCCAGTGTAGATGTGGGGTAGCCCTAAGTCAACTTAGGGCTACCCCAGGACTGCACCAATGCCCTCCCTGCCGGGGAGGGGCACAGGAAGAGCCTGGCATGCCACCCCAAAGGGCAAGGCAGAGCTCTGCCCACCCTTCCCCTATGCCCTGCCAAGGTCCCTGACTTCCTTTGCCCCATTGTACCTGTGTACAATGGGGCAAAGGCTGAGCCCCCTGGCACTGGGCAAAGAGTGCCCCCCCTCTACCCCCGTGGACCTACCCTAGATCCCCCTAGCCCCTAGAAGTCAACCTAGGCATCCAGTGTGGACGCTCTAGGTTGACTTTGTATGTTCCCCTTTAAGTCGACTTTAATTTTAAGTGTAGACTCATTAAGTTGACTTAAAATTACAAGAGTAGACATAGCCTATGAGTGCTGTAACCAGCCACTTACACTGCAGGAATAGACTAGTACCCAGTCCCAGACTTTTCCCCCAGAAATGTGCCATCTTGTACTGCCTAGCACTCTAGACAATTCAAATACACAGAAAGTCTGTCATTTCATCAATGGAAAATGATATGCCCAAGTCTTGTTATCCAAAGTGAAGGTTCCAAACACTTCAATCCAAACACATGGATGTAGATAAAAATCTAGAACAAGTTTATTGTTACAACCTGGTTCTTACCAGGACAATAATACTCAGCACATTATGACTTTTGATAGTATACCTCAACATGACATACTTTGTTCAAAATGTATCTTATACATATTGTTCTAAAAAAGATGGACATGAGTAAAATCTGTCATGCACACTCTTTCTCTTCCTACAGCTGTGGCTCCAGTGTTCATTGACGTGCTGGGCCCCCAGGGTCAAGGGATCGGGCTGGACTGTAGATCCACAGGCTGGTTCCCCGAACCTGAACTCCAGTGGGTTGGAAAGAATGGGCAGAACCTGGCAATGGAGATTATGACCAAAATGACTCAGGACAGGGAGAACCTGTATACCATTGTGAGCCACATCACTGTCACAGAAAGAGAACATAATGGATACATCAGCTGCATTGTGAAGAATGGTCTGCTGGAGACAGAGCAAAAATCTGCCATTCACCTCTCAGGTGAGTTTCCCTGTACAGAAGGAGTTATCATGGAAGAGATGGGGACAACATTGGGTTTCTTGGGAGTTGCACTGTTACTGGCACTGAGACAGAAAATAGCTTTCTAACCTGATTTGTGAGGCCATTTGGGATTGAGATTTCTGTAATCTGGACAAACTGCCTGTCAGGAGCTAGGCTAAGCGTTGTGAAATTAACTCAATATCATTCTTGGGAAAGATGATGTGTTTAGTTAATGAAGACAACTGAGCTGATATAATAGACTCAGGGTTTCTACACTAGGAACATGACAACTGCACCTCTGTAGTTTAAACGCTTACTGCAACAACAGAAGAGTTTCTTCCATGGCGATGCTAAATGTATCCCTCTTCAAAGCGTCTGACGAAGTGGGATTTTCTCCCACGAAAGCTCATGCGATAAATAAATCTGTTAGTCTTTAAAAGTGCCACAGGACTCTGTTGTCTTTCTACAATAGACTAACACGGCTACCCCTTTGGAATTTGTATCCCTCCAGTAGGTGGTAGTTTGCTTGATGGAAGAATTCTTTCATTAACTTCATGGTTTCTAAATACGGCACACAGGGCATGAAATTTTTCTCAGCCCTAACTGATGTAATTCAACCAACCTAAATTTGTAATATAAACCAGGTCTTTGGCTCTGTAAGGGGTTTGACTTAGTCCTGTATGAACCTCTGACTGGAAGAATTAGCATTGTACAAAATCAATGTAACCCACATTAAGTGGATTAAAAACTGGCTGATAGATCTCAAAGTAAATGTAATCCTCCATTGGGGATGTTTCTAGTGGAGTTACAAAAGGGATCTCTTCTGGACCAGTGCTATTCAATAGTTTTATCAGTACTAGTAAAACTTGCAGATGATGCAAAAATTGGTGGAGCAGTAAAAAAAATGACAGGGAGAGGTCAGTACTATCGACTGATCTGGATTTCTTGGTAAGGTGGGTTCACTCTAACAATATGCATTTCAACATGGCCAAATGCAAGGTCACACATCTGAGAATAAAGTGTGTAGGTCACACTTACAGGATGGTTCCAAAGGGGTAGCCGTGTTAGTCTATTGCAAAGAAACAAACACAGTCCTGTGGCACTTTTAAAGACTAACAGATTTATTTATCGCATGAGCTTTCATAGGAGAAAATCCCACTTCATCAAGCGCTTTGAAGATGGGAAACTTACAGAATGGGAGGAAATTAAATGCAGGGAAATATATGACACAGGATCAGGTCAGGCTGTAACAGCTGTGGAGAGATGCTTGTAGAAGGTTGTGATTTTAGAGACACTCCCTAGCACAGGTCAGTGTTGTGTGAATTGGGAGACGTGCCCTACAGGTGGTGTAACATGGCTACTCCCAGCTACACACCTGGGAAACACTCCTGTCTGTGTTGTTAATGTTCTAGTCCTCACTCATTCAATGGCATGGTCTTTAATGAACCCTCAAGATCATTACAACAGCAAATCAAAATAGATGTTAGGATTCAAACACTGGGAAACAGCATATAGAGGAAGGTGAGGTCAAATCGCCTGTTGTAGTGATGTTGTAATGGGATTTTCTCCCTCAAAAGCTCATGCAATAAATAAATCTGTTCGTCTTTAAAAGTGCCACTTACAGGATAAGAGGCTGTGTCCTGGAAAGCAGTGACTCCGAAAACAACATCTAGGTCATAGCAAACACCAGCTGAACATGAAGTCCCAGAGCAAGGCTGGAGCTAAGGTGAAATACAACTAGCAAGAGAATGGAGATGACATCACCTCTGTTAATGGTACTAGCAAGACCACTATGGGATACCGTGGCCCATTCTGGTGTCTACACTTTCACACAGGATGTTGACACATTGGAAAGTGCTCAGAGAATAGCTATAAGAATTATTAGAGATCTGGAACACCTGTTTGCAGCATGGAACCACCATAATTAGCTGGGAAGATGCTCTCCATGCCAAGCAAATAGGAAGTGGAATTTCAAATATCCCCAGGTCTTTAAAGAGGGAGGGACAGATACCTGTGTACCTGGATGCAGGGCAGTGGAGATTGAACTGCTGACCAGAGCAGTCAGGAGGTGGGTTGTGGGACACCTCCCAGAAAGCATTTACAGCAACATAACCAAGCGCAGTGTCTACACAGACACTTTGTTGCAGAAATCTCTCTGCCTCCTGTCAAGATGGTTGTATTTTGTCAGTAAAGCAGGAGAGTTTTGTCAGTGGGTGGAATGCTGTACTGTGTACACTTCTATTGTTTTATCAGTCCAAGGTGTCTTTTGTCAACAAATCTCTATAGTGTAGACAAGGACTTAGTTGATATAGTGAGTGAGTTGTATCCTCCGGAGCAGACTCAGGGGAGGGTCTCTTAACCTGGGATGCTGGCTCCCCCGATGCTGCCATTATGAATGGTCTAGTTGCTTATACTAATTCTTTTTTTATTTGTGGCCATAATGCTTATTCTTGGCTTCCCCCCGGCTGGTGTGGCAGCTACTATTTGGGAATTTTGGCCCCTCCCCTTCTCGTGTTGTCCCATGCCCCTGTTGGTCGGCCACGGTGGCGACGAGCCCTGCCTAGCACCCTGGAGCCCATCGGGGAGGGTGACCGTTTTAATATGATTATTCTGCCACAGTATGGGGTGGGCCGTTTAGCCCAATTGTACCGCAAGCTATCTGTATTTCTTACCCAATTTGCTAATGATACCTTAAATGTCAGCCACGACCTCAGTGCTGAGCTGTACCAGCTTCGGCTCCTGGCACTTCAGAACAGACAGGCCCTTGATTTTGTGCTAGCTGCTCAAGGGGGGTCTGTGCCCTTATTGGGGAAGAATGTTGTACCTATGTACCTGAAATTTCAGAGGATGTTAATGCTCATATTTTATCTGCTCAAAAGGCCCTGGATCAATGGAAAGTTGGGGAGCGGGAACCCACAGTGTTCGATACCCTTTGGAGTTGGCTCCCCAATCTTGGCTTGAGTGCTTTGGGGACTAGCATTGTACACCTTCTCCTCACCGGCTTAGTTTTGTGTATTTTCTGTTTTTTGTTTTTTTAGCCTGCTGCAAAGTTACTTTGGCCGGCCTCTGTGCTGCCCCTACCCCATCCGTACCGGTCCTGTATACTCAGATCGAAATTTCCTCTCATTTAAATTCCCTTTTGTCATAGGAATATGTGAGGACTCAGCTTTCTAGAATCTGAGCCCTCCCAAAGGGGGAATTGTTGATGCCCCTGGCTGTGCTTGAGGTTGCGCACTGGGTAACTCGAGGGGGTGGAAGGCCACAGTGTCGATGAAGCCCCTTTGCTCCAGACTCAGACACAGCTGGGACATAACTGACGCCCAACAATCTAAATAACATAGCCTTGATGTTTCCCAGTTGCAGGAACTGATAACCTGTTCCCCATAAAGGAATAAAAGTACTAGCCTCAGCCAGTCTCTGCTTGCAATAATAATACAGCCTTGAAAGTTTGGTTTTTGTCCAAGGAGAAGAGAAGGGGGGTAGAATCCTTTACACACACAGACTGGGAAATGCTGACAGCCCAGGTCCAGCTAGTATTCAACTATATAAAAGCAATTGTAACCAAAGGGGATTCGCGCATGATTTGAGACGTGCCTGTCTCCGTGTGCCTGCTTGAGATCTCAAATAAATCTTAGGGTGCTTCTCCGCCCTGGTGTGTTTATTGGTGCTGCGCACTCCGGGCAATGAACCCAAACTGTTGCTAGCCCCAGCCTGTCTTCAGGCCTCCCCCTGCAACAGTGAGAACCACATTTTAGTGTAGAAGCTTACAGAGTTAGGTCAACAAAAGGCAGCTTACTTTGACCAAATTCTGTAATGTAGAACAGCCCTGTGTCATTTTGGCAGACCAGTGGGAGTAGGAGCTCTGTTTATTGCAACAAATTAACACCTTCTTTGAAAAGATAAATATTGTAAATTAGGTTTCTTTTAATAAAATGTTAATTAGATGTTAAAAGAAATATCTAAATGGTGACTCAGAGCATGTCTGTACTACGGGCAATACAATGCCACAGCTGAAGTGCACAGCTGCGATGTAGTTTAGACACTAGACAACATTGCCTCCCCTTAGCTGGGCCTTATACCTGTATGGATTGGTCCCTTTCCCATCAGGGAATGACCATATGAGTAGAACTGTGTCCACACTAAGGGGCAGTGCCACTTTAATTATACCAAGGCAAACCAATAATGAGAGCTGTACAAATTAGCTGAAAAAACCTTGGAGCTGATCTCAGGAAAAGCTTCCTAAGAATAGGAACAATAGGACAACCGAACAGAGTGCTTAGAGAGGTCAAGGAAGTTCCTTCACAGGAGATTTTCAAAAGGAAGCTAGGTAGCCATCTACCTTGATGGTTTAAATAGAAGAAATCCTACATCCTGGCAGGGGGGTTAGGCTCGATGACCCTTGTAGTCACCTCCTAACCCCATGGTTCTATGATTCAATGATAGCCCTAGCATCTGGCTGCTCAAAATTTGCTGCCAGGTGATCTGACTCCATGCTACATCCTTGGGGAAACTTTTCACTCTCAGCCTCACAAATATTATGGAGCACACAGCAGGCTGCTATGGCCACAGGAATATTTTCCTCATTTAGGTCTAACCTGCTCTAAAGACAGGACTAGTATGCTTCTAATCTGCCACAATCATTTTGCACCTGCTCAACCTGTTGTTGAAGCATTCCTTACTGCTGTTCAGGTTTTCCAAATAAGACTTCATGAGACATAAGAGTAAGAGATACACTCCCAGGGTGACATCCCCCATTTGAATCTTCTGGTCTGGAAAAAAAAGTCTCTACTTGCAGCTTTTTGTACAGGCCCATGTTCCTGAAGATGCATGCACCATGAATCTTCCGGGCACATCCCACATTGATATCAGTGAAACATCCATGATGATCCACAAGGATCTGCAATACCATGGAGAAATACCCCTTTCTACTGATGTACTTCTTTGCAAGATGGTCCATGGCTAAAATAGAAAGATGCATGCCATCTACTGCCCCACCACAATTAGGGAATCCCATTGCTGCTGAGTCATCCGCTATTTCACAAACATTTCCAAGAGTCACAGTCCTTCATAGCAGAATGCAATTAACGGACCTGCACACTTGTGGAAACACAGCACCAACAATGGATTTCCCAACTCCAAACTGATTGATGACTAATCAGTAGCGGTCTATAGTTGCCAGATTCCACACAGCAATTGCCCTGCGCTTCTCCACCAAGATGGCAGATCTCATTTTAGTGTGTTTGAGCCACATGCTGAGGCAAACTCCACACACACTTCCAGGAAGGTGAGTTTCTGCATCCAAAAATTCTACAGCCACTGCTTGTCATTCCTGACCTGCATAATGGTGCAATCCCACCAGTCAGTGCTTGTTTCCCAAGAACAAAAACAACAGTCTACTGTGTGCAGTTTCTCCTTAAATGCCATAGGTAATCTGGTGGGGTTTTCTTTCCTACAGCCCACAACAGGTCAGGCACATCTGAATCATGTTGAGATTAGAAGTTCATGATATACTGTGTGACCATCCATGATGTATTCATAACAGTGACCACAACAGTGGAGAACAGTGAAGGATCTATCCTTTCAAATAGAGATGGTGGGTGCTGTTCTTTTATAATGCAAGAGTGGTATGCGGGGACCCAAGGAGAACACCTGAGACCACCGATTTCGGTGTACACTATTTTATGTAACTTTTATTGACTAAATACTTTAACACAAATCACTATCTTTCAATTGCCTAAAACAACGCAGCAAACATACACACAGCATTCCAAATCCTACAAGCTAAAGCAAGATTATAACTACTTCTCCTCCTATTCCCACAAATAGCTCCGTTAGTAACTTTTAACTACAATTAGTATTATTTGCAGACATATTTACTCAACAACAAGCAGAAGCAGCTGCAATAGCATTCTGGTTACAGATTTCTTTTTTGTTTTAATACTTTATCCGCGGGTTATCATCAGTCAGCAGTGCAGGCTGGTTCTGGTTCTCATGCACAGTTACCAACCCAAACGATTCTAGGGTGGCCTTCTTTCGGTCCAAAGATTCTAGGACCGGGGAGCTGCCTCCGGGTGATCAGTCCGACGGCTTGTCAGGGTGCTACTCCTGTCGACTCCGTCCTTGCTGTTCTTGGGACACTGCTTTTATAGGCACACTCCTATGCTTGCTAAGTCATTTCTTAATTTTGTTTTACTTTGGGGTGGTTCTTTTTGTGCCAGTCTGGAACAGCTTTAGGAATTCTCTGCTGATGATGATTTTGCAAGATTACCTGGATCTACATCTTTGCATAGCCAATTACTAAGTCTGCGTACATTGCTGGGCAAAACAGACTCAGGGCCAGATCTAAGCAAGGACATGTATGTCTCTCTTTCCACATCCCCCCGTGGCCTTGACTAGATTTGGGCAGCTTTTAATTTTTTTCTATACTTTATCATCTTGTTCTAATTCATTTAGCTCTTGCTGCCTTATGTGTATATATTTAACTTGCTGTTTTTTACACACCATTCTATTTAACCATAAGCATTTAACAATAACATAACACACAAGCACTATTACAATTATTCAAAACCACTTTCCGCCCACTACCCAAGACAACCAATTCCACAATGTCTCAGTCCATGATATTGCTCTGGATACAGTTTTTGAATGGCAACATTAAGTCCTCCAAAAATGTCTGCTACTGTGGGTGGTGCTTCATCAACATGAGACAGTCTGCTTTGTGATTTGATATTCCAGTACGCGCTCTTCTCCCAAGAGCAATAACCATTTGTGGTGCTTTTCCTTGAATGTAATTTGTTGGAAGTTTAGTAGGTGCAGGTTTGGCAGGGGCTCGGGGTCCGGGTTGTTTTCTGTGGCCGTTATGGTGTTGTCAGCTGAAAGATACTTAAGCATAGCATTATGCCATATTATTTTAAAGCCTCCCCCCCGGGGTATTTTTTTTTTTTTGGTAACTTAATTCGCCTATTTGCCTGATGACGCTTTTAGTGCACTTGGGACCTGGGATATTTTTGCCTGTAATATTTACACAACTTACATTGTACCAGGTTTTGTTGAAGTTGTGCTTTTACCTGTGGTTTTAAAAGTTTCCGTTAAGTGCAGCATTATGCATTTTAATTTGTTTAGGTTTTTGGTTATATTATTTTACCACATTTCCAGCTATATCGTGTTGTTATTTTGGATTACACTTTAATTGCTTAATTTATTGGCAAGGTGCTGCCACCCTGCCTTGTTTATATATACTTGCTGTTGTTTCTGTGAATACAGTTAAAGGGCTTATTAATCCTTTCTTGCCCAATACAGTATCTTTTTTTTTTTTAAAACACAACACAACAATGCTAGCAACAAGACATACAACACAGTACAAAACACAAAACAATCTTCGTCGTGACAGTAGATCTATGATGTTTTGGATTTTTTTTAGCTGGTACTAGCTCTTCCTGAAATTCTGAAAAAACAAAAAAAAACATATTCCTACCCCCTGTGGGGTGACAGATCAATGCTTAAAATATTTTTTTCTAATAAAGTAAACTTGTAAGGGGCTTCTGTCTTCTAAAGGTTATTCTATTTCCTATGACTGACTTGATTCTTACCCTGTGTGTGTGTGTGTGTGTGTGTGTGTGTGTGTGTGTGTGTGTGTGT
>ML687200.1:17730-27844 GCA_007922175.1 Pelusios castaneus
CCCCCCCCCCCCCCCCCCCCCGCTCTAGGATGGGACCTTGCTCCTCACATACTATGCTCTCTGTTTGCCAGGTGACATCTTCCCCCGTGTTTCTCCCTGGCTGCCTGCATTCTGGGTGGTGTTTGCTCTGGTTCTCATCGCTGCTGGAGCTTGTGCATGTCTTGGATATAGAGGTAATAGGACTGTGTTATTTATGTTTAGAGCTCAGCCTGGGAAGACAGTGGGCTGGGTCATGGGATTAGTTTATTGTTCAGATATGTTGCCTGTGTTGATTTAAGGTAATAAACCAAACTAACAAACTGGGGTTCCAGCGCCGCCTGTACTATCGCACTGCTTCAGTGTTTCCCCTTCCTTTCCTATCTCATGGCAATGTCTGATTCTCTGTCTCACAGCAAAGCGAAAGGCCTCTAAGAAGAAAAGCTCTATACAGCAGGCTCTGTTTATTCGTGGTAAGTCTGTTTCTCTATCTCTTGCTCTGTCCATTGAGATGTGTGAACCCTTTGAGTGCTTGGTGTTATCTGTGGGCTCAGTGCAATGAAAGGGATGGAACTGAGAGGTGCTTACCTGGTGATTCTTCACCTCCATCATGTTCTCACACACTCTGATAACAGGCTGGCAAACAAGTATTTTACAGCAGAAACCAAACACTTTGTGAATGGGAGATTCCCTGCATGTGGGCGGGGCAGAAAGATGGGGTGGCAGTGACAAATCTGGGTGAGATTCTGCCACCCTTACTCTGAGCAATTGCTCAGTGGCTCTTTCTCCCGAAATGAAACAACACTGAAGGTCAGTGATACTTGATGAGATGATTCCATCTTTGTGATTGTCAAATGCGCAGGAGGCAGGCAAGGTAATTAACGACTGGAACAAGCTCCCAAGGGTCAGTGGTGAATTCGCCATCTCTTGTCGGCTTCAGATCTAGACTGAGCACCTTTCAGGAAGCTGCTGTAGTCAAACACAAGTTATGGGGCTCAGTGCAGGGGGAACTGGGTGAGAGTCTCTGGCCTGTTATATACAGAAGGTCAGAGCAGATGGTCTAATGGGACCGTCTGTCCTGAAACTCCATGAATCTGTGACATTCACTCTCTTGATGTGCCAATACACACAGCAGCACTGTGGGTATTTTAAGTCCATGTCTAATTTATTCCACTGTGAACTTTTCAATATGTAAGAACACTACTGATTTCCATTGTGATGTTGCTGTGGTGCTGACCTGTTCTGCTGGGCACTGCATGCACACCTGCAGGGAAATCCAGATGAAAAGGTGGAGAGAATGGATACGACATGCCAGCATGGTGACTGGGGTTCTCCTGGCAATCATAACCCAGAAGAGCCTTGAGGATCCCCCTCTTTCATCTCCTTTGCCTTCTGCCATGTCCCTTTGTGTCTACCTTTCCTTCAGGTAGGGAAGGTTGGATGGGATGCCCCTAGCAATCAGTGCTGTTGCTGTTCTGTAACTAGCCAGAGGGGTCGCTGTGGAGTAACTGTCCCTGCCTCCTGATTCCATTAGCCCTGCAGCATCTGCCCCAAGCCTGCTGTATGCACAGCTTTGCATCAGTTTAAATCAAGACTGTTTTGTAGCCTAATTAGTTCAATTGGATCAAGTGTTTATGTAGAGGAAACTCCCCCAGGGCTCCTCCATGCTGGTGCATATCACTAACCCACCATCCCTGCTCCTGTCATACCTGCTGGCTCCATCTCTGGGTTTGGGAGGGTGGCAGTGGGATGTCAGTGACTAACCCCAGTTCTTAGGGAGTGTACAGTATCACACAGTGTGTGTCTGTGGATCTAACTTGTTTCCCCATTTCAGAAACGGAGAGGAAGAGCTTGGAATCAGGTACGTGGGTAAACCCCTAGTAAATGTGTGTCTGTGCTTTCACACTATGATGAGATGGAAAAATCACCCCATAAAATGTTTGGGCTTTAGTCGCTTACACGATCAGCTCCCCCTGCCTGGGAAATAGACAAATACTGCAATTTGCAGTTCACATTTCTACTCCTGTGGGAAATCTGCACCACTACACAAGGCAGAATTTACACAGAATCAATATTCCCTATTTCTTCCTGCAGAATTTGTAATTTCCACCAAAATGCTTCCAAACTCCACACATGGCAGGGCTTGGGCTGTCAGCCTTGGGCAGCTGGGTATATGGGTCTCAGCAGGAGCCCCAACTGCATGGGGCTGACAGTGGGACTCTCAGCTGTACAGGACTCAGCAAGACCCTAAGCCAAGTGACATTTCCTGTATCTTTTTTGTTGTCTTTATTGCTAGACACATTTGCTGACAGGTATTTTGAAATAAATTACAAACTATTTGAAACCGGTGTGATTATATTGTGTTATTTTGACATATAAAATATTCAGAATCTTGCAGAATTTTAAAATATTGTGCACAATTCTTAATTTTTTTAATGCAGAATTTTAAAATTTTAATACAGAATTTCCCTGGAGTAAATGTTTTCAGAATCTTCCTTAGCAGAGAGAAAGAAGTCAATGAATATGGAATGTCAGGACTCGAGCAATGGTTCAGATTATGGGAGTGACTGTGGAAATAGCTGCACACATTAAAATGCTGTGCTGTAACACCCCCATGAGGATGCTGGGGATGCGCACTAACAGGTTCCTGCTTTGCATTAATACGGTCATGTTTGAAGAGGACTACCTTAGTGCAAACTAGGTATCATTCCGTGCCCACCAGCAGCATTCACACGGGGCAATTACAGATCAGCACTTTGATACATGTTGCAAATCATCACCCCCATAGGACAAACTATGGGGTTGTATGGACAGCTCTGACCTGAAAAATCCCTGCTATCGGCTGTGGGCTTTCCAACCCACCACAGATGCCCCTAAGTAACCAACCACCACCTCCCTGCTATCTCGGCCCTGAACTCCCCACTCCTGTCCTCTTCCCCACACTCTGTCTCCCAGTCTAGGCCTGGGCCACAAACAGAGAGAGCCTCCAAACCCTGCTGCGCTCTGTCTGGCCCCTTTGAGGTGCATCTTGATGGGACCCATCACCTGCATCATTCCCATGAGAGCCAGGACAGGACCTCACCCCACATCTGTACAGGTGCAGGTCTATGCTGCAGGTGGGAGTGAGCTTTCCAACTTGACTGACCCAACATGCTAACTAAGGAGTGTGGCTGTAGGTAACATAGGCAGGGGCTCCGTGTAGCTGCTTGAGTATATATCCAGGGGCTCGAACTGGGCTTGTACAAAACAGCTAGTTTAAGATGCTGTATGTGCCGTCCCTGACTACTCTGATGCTACCTTGCACACTAGCTCAGGCAGAGCTAGCACTCTTCTGTGTGCCAGACTGGGAAGCTCACTCTTAGCTGCAGTATAGACAGACCCAGAGTTTGAAACAGCCCCATGTCACTCTGCTCTGAATGATCCACACTGCAATCATGATGGTCTCATTTTCTTCTCTCCCCAGAATGCCAGAACCTGCGTGAGTGGCTCGGTAAGTTCATCCCCCTCCCCGTTAGAGTCCCTTGACAGAGACTCCCCACTACACTCAGTTCTGAGCAGATCCAGAAGCACCAACAGCACAGGACAGGGCTGAGTGAACAGCTCCAGTGAGAAGCTCAGTCGTCATAGAGAGTCACTCTAACCCCACCACATCACTGGAACATGTAGTTTTGATGCTGCAAAGGGCCGTTAGTGTAACAGAAAAGGAATTCTCCTTAGACAGAAGGGCTGAGAATGTCAAAGCTGTGTCAGGATCCAGATCCACGTCTTCTATCATGGTTGGATGCTTTGCAAATCCCAGTCTGAGTTTTATCCTGCCTGTCTCTCTTTAAAATCCCCAATCTTCTGGGGACCACCACAGCCAAACAGCAACTTCTTACAGGCCTTGAATTCTGCTCTGGGCAACAGTGAGGTACAGAATAAATAAGGAGCTGTAACCATACAGTGTAGATGGAATTAATTTAGGAGTAATTTGGAAACAGGTATATCTTGCAGAAGGGTTTCTAGGGATGTTATATTAAACAGTGAGTAATATGTAGTTTTGACTAACCTTAGAGATGAGCTGATTCAATATGCTTGCAGTCTGTCATCTCATACCTACATCCTTACTCTCAAAAATTAAAATGTTTCAGCTTGGTGACTGTAAATAATCATATAATTAAACTACTGACCTGAGTTTCTTCAGATTTGGTTTAGTAAACTTCTCAACAACAAACCCTGTTTAAAGATTATAGGCTCTGTGGTGGTAAGCCACCTCCTTCACCTCACTGTACTTAGCACTTTTTCTTGTGACAATGGGGGGCAGGCGTAAATCGGCACCACTCAGGATGGTATTTTTCTTCTCACCTGGTGTTTATTTCTCTGTATTTCCCAGGTAGGATTCTGTGCTGCTCTGCCTAACAAAAGAAAAGAAATTCACAACACCAAACAAAGGGGAATGTCTTTCTCTCCCCCCTTTCTGGGGTGGAGAAGACTTTGTTATTGGTCCTGGGGTGCCAGTCTTTCTCCTAAACAGGCAGGCAGTCAGGTAGTTTCCCCTGTGGGAAGGGGCACAGCTTCCCACCCTGGAGAACCCTTTTCACCCAGCAGCTGTTGGTCTCTCCTCCTCCTCCTCTTTCACAAGCAGAAAATGGATTTTTAAAGGTCTCAGACAGCCCTTAATTGGCTCCAGTGTTTAGCTGACCAAAGGTAACTTTAACCCCTTTTCAGCTTATAGTATTCTAGGGCCAGCACATCTGCTCGCCATCACACTCTTGCAGCAGTCCAACCTCACTTTGTCATACTGTACAGTAAGTTGCTGTATGTAGGAAATTCCCATTTCTATTAAAATACACATTATTCATTTATAAATAATTTATGGTCATATAAAGGAAGACTGTATTTTAAAGCTAGAGCATAAGAAGAAAAGCCAAGATTTAGCTTCAGGCTTTAATTCCATATTTCCTGGCTGAAGTGTCTGATTTCTCAATCTCACCATTGCAATAATATTAATAGTTGCACTGAATGTTTTATATAACTAGCATGTGGTTATGTCACCCATCAGGATGTCAGAACATCAGGATACATAAAAGTAAATATACCAAATATTTCTGACCCATTTCTGATAAGCCAATTTTAGTAGTGAATATTGTGAAATGAAATTAAGTACTGGGTACATTTTCCAATTTCCAAGCCAAAAACTTTGCTTCTACCACTATTAGCCTGGGCGATTTGTCTATATTTGGTAGATTCTCCCCTGTTCACCTGCTGGAGAAAGGTTCCTCCCTCCTAACAATAAAATACTCTGGAGAATAGCCCAGCTCCTACTACCGCCACAGAAAAAGATGTTACTTTCCCCATCCCCTTGGAGAGGAGCAGAATTTAAAGGAGACTGTCAAACCCCAGAGGTCGAAATGGGAAAACAAAAAGCAGTGCTGCACTTCTGCGCTCCAACCATGTGGGGCAAATTGAAGATATATGTAATGATGGATAAAGCTGTAGAATCAATAAATAAACTATTCCTTATGGAACTCTGGGTCCCCCACCTGTGGGTTTGCCACTAATCCATCCCTCCTTGGACTACAGCTAGGATTCCAAGCCTCCAATCAGCCAATGGAGATGAGCTACAGTTTTAACTGTACGTAACAAGGTTATTTATAGCAGGAATCTGCAACCCACGGTACGTGTGCCAAACCTGGCACACGCGCCTATTCCCAGCAGCACATGGCACCACAGCTGCTCCCCCCATTGTTCCCATCCCCCAGCAGGGTTTGGGGCCACAACAGCCACATGTGCACAGTGGCTCCTGTCCCCTGCTAGCCCTCCCCTTTCCCCCCGCTAGGCAGCAGGGCTAGCAGGAAACAGCAGGCACTTGCAGGGACAAGGCTAGCAGGGAAAAGGAGCCACCATGCAGGCAGCTCCTGTGCCCTGCTGGCACCATCACCATCCCTCCACCCCATCTGGGGAACAAGGCTAGCAGGGGACAGGAGTCATGTGCAGGGACAGGGCCAGCAGGGAAAAAGAGCCTCTGTACATGGCAGCTCCTGTCCCCTGCTGGCCCCACCCCCAGCACCTGCTGACAGGTTGGGGGGCAGGGCTGGTACCAGGCAAAGGTTGCCGACCCCTGTATTATATATTTCCCTTTTATTTTTCCGCTAAAGTGTATTGAGCAATCTTTGTCTCCTGCTCGCTCCATGAGATTTTTAATGGGCTCAGTTAATCTAGCCTTTAGTTTGTAAAATCTGCATTTGTGCTATATTCAAACTGAATTAATTTAGTCTTAATTTTCCTACACTCCTGGAAATATCCAGTAAAAGGGGCCTTCTGCTCTAATAAAATTAATAATACCAGATCTTTTCCATTTCAGACAGAGCAATCACAGAACTGGGTAAGTCAAGACATTTTTTCGTCATGTGTTTTTATTTGTAGCCTGGACACCCCAGGAGTCAGCATCTGGGTTTGAAACTGGAGTTTCATGGAAGATGTTCTGCCATCCAAGCTAAAACACCCATTTCGGTAACTAAGCCTTTTACAGGCTTATCAATTGCCAGGTGGCTTAGCCAGCACTGGCATGAGACAGAATGCCACAGTGCGTGGGCATGGATTACGGATACACAAATCCTGTTCTGACCAAATGCAATATGTTTTCTCAGTCCTGCACTGCTAACAACAGGGTGGCCCAGGGAACAGGGCTTTAGCTAGCCCAGAGTCTGCCCCCAGCTTCCTGAGAGACTTTAGGGAAGTCACTCTTAGTTTCTGGGCCTTAGATCCCCCGTGAAACACAAACAATGATACTGCCTGATTGAAATTCAGGGCCCTGTGCCTCTGCTTACATGCAAAATCAGTGATCTGAAGCCTAGGTAATACCTGGTGGAATTCATTTCATTACAAAATATAGGCAAGTCCTGCTGCTCTTCTGAGCATTCAGGCCTTTTCCAAAATCCCATGTCACACACCAAGCTAGTCCTGCACCCAAGGAACCGCTAACCCTCAGCCTCTGCTTCCTTACCTGGGATGCACACAACTGCTGCTACTTATACACTGCAACAGCTGAAAAACACACAGCCTTATTATAGGGCTCAGCCTCTGTACTTCAGTTTTAGGAGTTCCCATTCACTCTACACTTACCCCCTAGTCACATGGCCTGTCAATGCTCTTGGACATTAGCTCCCTTCTTTATGTCCCCTGTTTTCCACTACTGGAGTGTTGTTAATGCTGGACAGGAAGGTTTTAGCCTCTGCATAGATTCTTACAAGGCCTGTGATTGTCCTGCCTCCAATACCCCAATGACAAACTATCAGCACCTTGCACTGGAACAGTCGTCACTCTCCTTTATGCAGCACTCTGAGATCTACAGATGAAAAGCAGAACATGAGAGCTAAAGTAGTAATATAATCATAGGCTGGTTCTGAATCCCTTTCCCCTTGGTAAGTATTCTCACTGGAGTCAAGGAGACTTTTCTTGAGCAAGGAACAGAGAAACTGCTCAAATAGTCACTCTCATTGTCTTGAGCGCCATTAATTTGGTGCTTTTTCTTTTGCAGGGTTCAGGAGGGCTCGGAGCTACATGGGTAAGTTCAACTGTTTAATTGGACTGTCACCTTTATTAGAGTTATTTTTACAGACTCCGAGGGTATGTCTACACTTACAAAAGCTAGTTCGAATTAGTTAATTCGAACTAACTAATTTTAGTTAGTTCAAATTAGCTTAATTCAAACTAGCAAAATTGAATTCAAACTAAGCAAGTGCCATTCATGGCACTTGCTTAGTTCAAATTAGTGAATTGCATTGAGTTCAATGGGCCGGTTAGATTGAACTAAGCAATTAGTTCGAACTAACATGGTCACATTCGTTAATTCAAACTAATTAGTTCGAATTAACCCTTAGTTCGAATAGCATATTCAAATTTATCAGTTTGAATTAAGGAAACCCTTATTTCAAACTATTGAAAACCTAGTGCAGCCATGGCTTAAATTAGTTCAAATTAAGCTTCCTTAATTCCAACTAACATGCCAGTGTAGACATAGCAAGAGAGCAGCAGGAGATGGTAATGATACATCAAGGATTGGAGACTTACAGTCTGCATATGAAGGCAGGATCTATGCTAATGACAGAGCCTAGCATTTGAAGGGAGTTTCTTTCTTTCTTTGATTCATGCAGTCAAAGAGCTGGCATTTGCACATCAATCAAATATGAATGTTATATATATGTTCTATTAAAGTGAGTGGGCTCTATTTATCTATGTACAGCTCCTTCAGCTTATAGGGCTTTTCATACACTAAAATATAGAACATAAATTTCAAGTATATCCTTAATGTAGGGATGCCATTCTCTTGATTCCCACACTGGAACCTAGTTTCCTATCACAAGTAAATCAGGGGAAATGGATACTTAATATATTCGTCTTAACATTAGAAGCTATTCCTTTTCTCCTCAGGATTTCCTTTGATACCGAGATCTGACTCACTTGTAGCTAATGGCATTATTCTGGTCCCTGTCCTGCGGGATTGGGAAGAGGGTCCCTGACTGATATGTGGCTAATGGGGTTTTTCTGGTTTCTCTCCCCAGTTCCCATCACCCTGGATCCGAGTTACACACACCCTGAACTCACCGTGTCTGCAGATGGCAGAACACTTCAGCACAATCCCTCTTCCCCAGAGCCAGCTGCTCCCCCCAGGTCCCTGATTGCTGTGGGGAGGGAGGGATTCGCAGCCAGTAAGGACCATGCTTGGAAGGTAGAGGTTGGCAGGTGGTACTGGGAGGTGGAGGTTGGCGACAGCCCAGATTGGGAGCTGGGCGTGCTGAAGGAGTCTGTGAGGGACAGAGTGAGACAGGAGAGACCCTCTGAGGAGCAGTGCTGGGCCCTGGGAAGATCCAACTGGGAGTATCACCCCAAGGAAGCTGATGCTGCACTACAGAAGTGGTCTGAGAAGCCAGCAGTGATTGCTGTGTTTCTAAATTTAGTAGGAGGGAGTATCTCATTTTATGATGTCAAAAAAATAGATCTGATTCTGGAGATTCCTGTTGAATGTACTGAAAGATTGTTCCCATTCTTCAGTACTGGTTATGCTTCAGGGACAGACAAAGGGAAACCCCTCAGCATCTGCCCCCCTAGCGACTGGGATTCTCTCCGTAATTAGCAAACCGTGAGCCTGTTAGTCAAGGAGATCCCTCAGGCCCAGGACAGTCCTCTGCCCCCAACAATAGCAAAGGGGCAGGAAACAAAAGAGGTCCATCAGCAACAGGAGAAACAGCCCCAGGGTCTGAAAGTCATCCTGCTTCTGCAGATCAGGATGTGAAAGCAAAGAGGCCTTTGGCATCTAGGATCCAAAACTTCTTCATCCTCAACAAGAAGGAAAAGGGGGATAAAAGAGAGAAGGAGAATCTGCAAGCAGACAGGGGAAAAGAAACACAGAACTCCAAAGTCTGAAAGTCCACCTGCAAAAAGCCTCTCCTGCCCAAAGCCATCTAGCAGGGAAAAGGGAATCAGAAAAACACTCAAAACATAAATCTAGAGGAGATCTCTGGAGATGATACTCTTCTGCTGCAGACTTCAGATGCAGGAAATTTGACAAGGAAATCAAATCCAGACATAGATACCTTGGAAAGAACCTCACCCTAGAGACACAATGGGGAAATAGTGACACTTCAGGTATTTCCTCTCCGCTGAACACAAAAGAAAACCTCAGTCATTAGTGATAATGCTTTAAAACTAACAGTAATGTAATAGTCAAATTCCAAAGGGGTAGCCATGTTAGTCTATTGTAGAAAGACAACAGAGTCCTGTGGCACTTTTAAAGACTAACAGATTTATTTATCGCATGAGCTTTCGTGGGAGAAAGTGACGAAGTGGGATTTTCTCCCACGAAAGCTCAGTAATGTAATAGGATGGTGATAATGGGAGGGAACTCTGCTAATGCTGCTGTTAAGGTTTAGAATTTAAATGCATGGAAGAAAGCAAATGCAGAAGGGAAAGTTCAGTCTGAATTCAGAGTGGAAAGCGACAGCTGCTGACCAGGCATGAAGATTTGAAGGTAGCACAGCTGCCAGCAGCAGTACAGAAGTACCACGTGCATGGTATGGCTTTGCCACCCTTATTTCTCTGCCGCTGCAGGAGGTGGTGCTGCCTTCAGAGCTGGGCGCCAAGTTTCATGTTGGAAATC